>JACXGI010007223.1:0-24434 GCA_016801175.1 Esox masquinongy
ATTTGGGGTTTTCATTAGTTGTCAGTTATAATCATCAAAATTAAAAGGAATAAACACTTGAAATATATCAGTCTGTGTGGAATGAATGTATACATTATACAAGTTTCACTTTTTGAATGGAATTACTGAAATAAATCAACTTTTTGATGATATTCTAATTATATGACCAGCACCTGTGTATATATATATATATATATATATATATATATATATATATATATATATATATATATATATATATTATGTGTGTGTGTGTACTCAACATTGCATTAATTACAATTACTGCCTTTTGTTTTCTTTACAGCATACTAGCAATGTCACCCAACAATTCAGAACTAAGCCATGTTTCTAACATGCCAATCTTACATACTTTTTTATTCAAAATCCTACTTATCCCTAACCTTAACCCCAAACCCCTAATGGTAAATCTAAACCTAAATTCAACTCTAAGCTTGAAACCACCATATTGCTAATTCCTTACTAAGTCTACCATATCTACACTTTTTTGTTGTGTTTTCTTTGGACAAGGTACAAGAAAAAAATACAGGATTCATAAACACCAAACCAGCCCCTCACCTCTACACACTTGTTCATTGTGCACTCCATTGTCATGTGTTGCTGACAAAACTCTGAGGGTAACTTTCAGAGAGTGTAACTTGACAGTTAATTTTCTACTTATTAATAATACGAGAATTAAATTTAAACTAATCCCTCCTGTAACGTTTAGAAGAAATAACCTTCAGTAACAATAAACATTTACTGTAAATATATGTTTTCATACATGTCAAGTCTTGAAATTACACATTAATATATGCATGTGTCTTGTAATTAGGTATGATTAACCATTAATTTTGTGAAAAGTTGCAAACTCCAAAAAAATCCTCATGGGATTCCACGTTGGTCATTTAGCAGGCATTGCTGCACACTTAATGAAAGGGGCCACTAGAGGGTCTAATTAGCCCCTACACCCTCAACATTCTTTCAGTCCTCTCAGCTTCGGGGCACTTGAGCAAATGGTGGAGCACCGTAAAGTGCAAATAGATGGCTTAAGGCAGAGAGCACTAAGAAATTATGTCACACCACATAATTTCTCAGGATTTATTTCATGCTGATTATCAGCCAAGTTAATATCCAGTAGACATTTACCTGCCTTGGTCCTGTTATCACCTCAGCAATTTTCCCTGAAATTTGTTTCCCTTTGTCACTTTTCTCAATCTCAAGTATCGTAGTTGAGCCTAATTGAAGAATTAACTGTGTGCTGGCTGCCTAGAGTCTATACTGCTTTAACACTAAGGTTGACAGACACTTTAATCAGTGTGAAGCGTCCCTCGATAGTTTGCCTAACTGTTTCTGGGTCAGTCCTCAGCCCACAGAGAGGGCCTCATCCAAAAGAACCAGAGAGGGTAGGAAGAGAGTGAGTGAGAAAGAGAGGTAGAGGTATTTATAGAAAAATGGGGCTTTGCACTACCTTTTCTAGCGAAATAATCAGTAGAGGACCATGTGTCCCAGATTTTGTATTGGCTGTACGCAAAATCAGCTAGCTGGGCTGTGGGCTGGAAGATCTTACCTGCAATGGGAAGCCTGACTTATAGACCGCTGTCCCTCACTCTCCTTCACGCCATACCTCTGGTTCTATGATCTAGGAATGTTAGACATTGGCCTACTTGTATCTGCCAATGTGACTGCTTGACAGGGCTTGACTCATTGGTCTTGGTGAGGGTGCTGGTACTACGGGACAGGAGCCAGATAGAGGATAAGAGTGGGTACCAGAGACGGTGACTTTGGGGCGTTGGCTGAACGTGTTCTTGCAAACTTTGACCACTCCGTGGGTCCCAGCAGGGTAAAGATGAGACGCTTTCTGAGCCGTAAGGGCCGCTTCTCTCTTCGCCAGAGCAAGTCTGGACCTCGCGGTGCCTCCAAAGATTTCTGTAAGTACTTTTCATTCCTTTTTTGATTCCCAACTGAAGATGGAGAAGAAGAGACGGTGGAGAAGAAAAACTGTGTGTATCTAGGTCGCAGGCTTCAGAAGTATTTCAGGCTTAGAGATTTTAAAAGAAGACTGTGGGAAGTTTAATCTCAACAGTGGGGTTATATGAATGCTGTTTGTGGCCTTGTAATTCAGAGAAATACGTTTTGATAGAACCACTGCATTGTCTGACAGGTCTGAGAAGTCCCAATTCATTTTGACAAGTGTCTTTAGACCTTGATATTTATGACACAATTCACAAAGGCTTTCATACTGAAATATACAACTGCGTGTTCCAGTTTAATGTGTTTTAACTTTATATCTGGATAAACTGGGGTCTTATATATTTTAATAACATCCAAGTTTTAGGTTTTCTTGTCAATATATTTCTGGTCTATTAATGTAAATTGTAATAGAATAGGGTACCTTTACACATTGGTAATGTACATGCACATAGTTTGGGGAGAGAGAAAGAGAGAGAGAGAGAGAGAGAGAGAGAGTGCGCATGTGTCTTCATGTATCCCTTGCTAATGAAAGAAAGACGTATGTCATCTAAAATGGTATTAATCACCTGCTATAGTCAAGGAGCCCATTTAACTTGTCATTAAACATTCATCCTCATTGGATTACATTATCATATGGCCTAATAAATATTAGGAATGTTTCAGGCAGTTGACGCTGTATGCTCCAGAGTTCCGAGGTTAGCAGTTTGTTAATGGAAAAAGAAAAAATTGTTAACTTGTTTTCTCCCATTGACTACAGCTTTCCTTTAACTGTACTGATCAGAAACAATTACACAGGTGAAAACAAATCGTTTACATCAGCCTCTATCTGTTATATGGCCACATTTGTCTACTGAGATCAATGCAGATAGGAAGCAAGGAGAGGAAGCCATTGAAATAAGCCTTTTAACTGCAATATGAGAAGGAAGGCATTGTCCTGGGGAGGGTCAGCAGTTCAGCACAGAAATATATGACAGGCATGGACTGATTCCCAGAAACTGCTTTCCTTGTTTGCCGTTCTTTGTGATCACTGATCTTATTAAAAGTAGAATGAAGTTGGTGGGTAAAAACAATATGGTGGAAACATTCAATTTGACTATGTGCTTGCTTGTATTTGATCTTTCTAAACAGTGATTATATTAATTCCTAAGGGATGATGATGTTTATAATGATGTTTGTTATTGATTCGGTTAGAATTTTATATTGCTATTAGAGAGTGAATTTACATTCTTTCCTATAGTTGATGTTCCACTCTCAAACCCTCCAAGCGGGGCATTATACTATGGAGGTATAGTACATTAGTGCCTGTCTAAAAGTGATACCATTGTGTTGGGCCATTGTAGATGTCTCGTAGGAGCAGGAAAAACCTTCTCAACCTATTTTAGTCTCTTGTTCTATCGCCCATTCAGATGATGCTTTCCGTCAACAAATGGGCTGTCCTCCAATGAATATTCCAATGAACATCAGTAAGAATTTTAAACTAGATTGAAGTACTAGACCTGGGTTCAAATTCTTGCCATTTGAATTCTGACAAATACTTTTAGCATTGATTTACATAAAGTGCAAGATCGTTGTACTGTTGTAAGTCACAACTATTCTGCTCTCACCAGGCAAGCTTAACTCAACATAGCTAAAGTATTTGGAGTTATTTTAAATTATATTTGAACCCAGGTCTTTCAAGTACAGTCACAATGGAGTAATCTCTCCACTTCCTCTCGTTTCTGCCAGTGAGACAAGGGGCTGTTCAGAGACTACAGTGTAGTTAAAGGTAGACTCAGCGATACAAATGTACAATTGGCAGATCGGTCCTACTTACAAAACATCAAAGAGTGCGAAGCAAGAGGCTAATTTCGTCCTCAGTTGTTCTCACGCTGCTATTACATTGCAGTAGAGCAGTGTTTCTCAATACTGGTCCTGGTGCCCTAAAATGTTGCACTGTTTTTTGCCCCTGCACTCTTTTTGATTTGATTCAAATTAGAGGCTTGATTATGATATGTAATATTATAGTAACGTGTGTGAGTGCTGGTGGAAAAACAACACTGAAAACTCCTTTGGGGTATTTCCAGTATTTGGATACAGTGCAGTAGAGGGATGTACTGTAAACTTTCCTGCACATGCGTGGGTGCTCTGTGGCGTGCATGCTCACAAGTGCAGCCTTTTGCATGGCACTAACTCCTTCCAGTATCTTTGGTTTACACAGCTGCTCATATCGCTGAGTCTCCATTTAAATGCTGTCATACTATGATGTTGCATGACATTGTTATTAGATAGACCTAATTACAATACTTTTTCACTCCTATACCCCAAATACATCAAAGTGTCCTGTTTTTACCTGGGTCTAACTTTAGTGTATTTGGGTCATTCCTGGTTATCAGATCCTGGTCTAGACGTGGGTCTGACCTGGGTCTTTACTGGTCTCAGGTAGTGTATTTGGGGAACCATGGATTAACATTATAGTTCCCGAATGCTCCCATGCCTCCTACTGCACTAAAACAGAAAATGGCTCCCCAATATTTTACTATTTTATCACCTAAGGAGGCATGCATGTTACTGGGTCTATAATGTGGTGTATTTGATTATGATATTTGAGAAAAACCAGGCATTCTATACTCCGCTCAAAGCAGTGTTGGTGTAGCCTGGTCCCAGACATGTTTGTGCTCTTGCCAACTAATTTGCTGCAAGTCAAACATGTTCCACAAGAAGTTGGCAAGACAGCGGAAACAGACTGGCACTCGGACAATGTATAACTGGCTTAAGTTACTCAATGTAAAGTGTGAACTATATTGCTCCCAACCAACCCAATACTCCAATCCTGACTACTCTCCAGACCTGACCCTTCCAGCAACCAATCAGAACTGGCCCGAGGAGTTTGGGTTCACTCTGGGTGGCGCGGGTCCTAGCTACATCCTGTCTGTGGTTGAAGGCAGCAGTGCCTACCTGGCGGGCCTGCAGCCTGGAGACCAGGTGGTGGACATTGAAGGCCAGGATGTGTCCTCTCTCAGTACCCAGGCCTTGGTGGCCCTGGCACAGACACTGAAGACTGTCCCCCCCAGCATCGGAGTGGTGTCACGCATAGAACAGGTCTGGGACAGTTGGGAAATTAAGTTAGGCTTCACTGGTGAAGATTCATTTACATTTCACCATGATTTTTCTTTAGATAAATTTTCAAGGTAGAAAGAGATTTGGTCGTGACATTACTGTTGCATCTTACTAAACCCCTCAATTCATGCAGTGAGATTACTGCTATTTATTATGAGCTGTGATCTGGGTAACACAACGGTGTAGTGCAAGACTACATGTATTTTTAATACCTTTCTTTCCAAAGTTCATTGACTTCAGACATCTGATTCCCCATCCCCAGATGGACATCAACCCAGGCCCTGATGGCCGTTTTGGCTTCACCATTGTCGGAGACTGCCCCCTGTTGGTGGATGACTGCCTGCCCAACTCCCCAGCGGGCCGAAGCGGCCTCCGGGCTGGTGACTATGTAATGGAGGTCAACGGCATCCCTGTCAAGCATCACGAAACTGCTGCAGCCATGATCAAAGCTGCACAGGGCCGCCCATTGCGCCTGGGTGTGCTTAGTATGAGACGGAGGATCAAGCGCCTCAGTCACAGCATGAAGGAGGTGTCTCTGAGCGGGGATAGCATTAGACAGGACCGCGCGCACAAGGCCCTGGAGTTTAACAAGAAGGTGTGTATACATTTTTACATTTTAGTATTTTAAGAGACGCTGTTATAAAGAGCGAAACCTACGTGAAACAACCACACAGCTTGGTAATGAGTGGATCCTGGTCAATTAATTAGTTATCAGCAAATGTCAGTGGAAAGAAATACCAAACATTAAAATACTAATCATAACATAATAAACAAAATTTACAAAAAACAAAGGGGTTGTCAGTGTAAATATTTTAGGTACTCCATGAAAAGGTAGGGTTTGAGATGTTTTCTGAAAATTGGCAGAGACTCTGCTTTCCTAGCCTCCAGGGGAAACTATTCCGACATTGAGGTGCCAGGACATATCATCACGAAGTTGTGGGTATTTATATCTTACAGGTGGAGGAGGTCCTTGGTGATGACCCTGATGTGAAGGAGCAGTTGTTTGGGGTTCTGAAACAGTATGCAGCCGAGCGTAACGTGGAGAACCTAGCCGAAGCCCTCCCAGACATCTTAGTTAGTGAAGACCATCAGCAGCTGATTGACAGCGTCAGGTACCAATTGCATCATCTCTTTGCGGAATTACTGTACATTGCGTTTGACTTTTTATAACTGAGATGTTGAATAAGGATAAAAGCAGTAGAAAGCTACAGTTTTTCCTGTTGTTGTTTTGGACTGACTCCAAGTCCGTACAAAACAACAAAGCGCCTGGTGGTCTACCCTGTACAAAGGTCATGCACAACCTAATGTGTGTTTGCAGAGAGGAAGAGGGAAAGAGAGAGGGGTATTGCTCAGCAGCATTGGTCCAAAAATAAGCGTTTCTGTGTGCTTCAAATGCTGCCTGCCTTAGCAACATTTGACCCAACTACTCTCCTCTCCATCATTAGGCCTATATCCAGATCTTTGCTGTTTTCCAGTCTGTCCTCTATAGAGAGATGAGGGATGAGGTCACCATTCTAGTGTGTGCAGCTAGCTACTTTAAATATCAACAGTACTGTCATAGTAGTTTTACATGATTAAAACTAGTGATGGCCATTCGAGGCTTCATTACCGTTCTTCTAGCAGCAGGATGTTATGCTAGCAGTGCTAACTCAGATTTTCTTTTTCAAAATAAAAGGCATCATTGAAATATATAAGGTAATATAGTTAACAATCTACTCTGTACATTTTATGTTTAATGTCCATTCCAATGTTATTCTTGTCTGTTCTTTTTCACAGACTAGATTGTTGACTATATTGCCTTATACATTTCAATGATGGCTTTTATTGTGATAAAGAAAATCTGAGTGCTGCCAGCATAATATCCTGCTGCTAAAAAAACACTAATGAAGTCTTGAATTGCCATCACGAATTAAAACTGGATAACAATTGATTAATAATGTTAATCTTTTATACATCAATAACATTTGGTATGGCTGGGCACATTTTTCATGTTGAGTATTTGCTCCCTGAAAGATCTACCTTTTGCTAACTTTAGCAAGTTGGTTGAGCAGCAGCTATAGGCAGGAAGGAACTGCATGGCTAGCTAGCATTACAGTACAGGCAATGGCATTAAGCAGAATTATAGCTAATCTGGATGACACCAGCTCTCTGGTCAACAAGACTCAATGAATGCTAGGTTGCAACCATTACTAGCTGGGTTATGATACAAATGCCTAATTGGAAATTAAAAAGCTAACTAGCTACCCATTTCACTGTCTCTAGGTTGTTTTAACATCTACCTGTTAAAACGTGAATGGTCATTGACTGCTATGAACTGGCTCGTGTCTTTGAATTGCATGACTGGGATTTTTCTTATGGTAATGGTACCTCACTGAAATGTTCTCTTTTTGGTGTAGCTAATTGCTATCTCATATAAATTGCAAGAATTCTCAAAAAAAATCTCTATTAGCTATTCTTAGAAGTAATTTGGCCAATCTTTTCTATATGGAAGATAGACATATTTTTCCAATGCAAAATGTATGTAGAATGTATGATAATTATCCCTATTTGGAGCGATGGGTAGTGTGCCCAGCTGGGGAGCCAAAGATTGCAGGTTTGAAATGCTGTCAGCCTAACGTTACAGTACATTTAGACATACATTTTAAAAATGTATTAAATGCATTTTTTTATAAATATATGTAAGTGGCCAATTTCAAACCTTTTGACATATATTTACCAAATGTATTCAGAAATATATTTTCCAAATTCATTTGAAAATACAGCTCCGGAAAAAATTAAGAGACCACTGCACCTGTTTCTTTCCTTTCCAAAACAGTTGAAAAGGAAAGTTTTGAGTGAGGAACAGAAGCGTTCCATGACACACACGTACACAAACATAGTCACACAAACACATACACAACAGCCATGAGTTGAGAGAGAATGCCAGAATGATGTTGGCCATGACCACCTTCCTTTTATAATCCATTATCTTCCGAAGTCCCAGCCACATACAGCTCCGGAACAAATTAAGAGACCACTGCACCTTTTTCTTTCCTTTCCAAAAAAGTTGAAAAGGAAGGTTTTGAGTGAGGAACAGAAGCGTTCAATTTGCAGTGGTCTCCTAATTTTAACCATTCTGTTCCTCACTCAAAACCTTCCTTTTCAACTTTTTTGGAAAGGAAAGAAAAAGGTGCAGTGGTCTCTTAATTTTTTCTGCAGCTGTATATTTAAAATACATTTATTTTACATATGGGTTCAATAAGTGGTGATTACATATTGTCCAATCCCAAGATTGTCTCTAACATTTAAGAAGCTTGTCATTTTAAAAAAAAAAACATAAAATAAATGCCAGTGGAGCTATGAATGTTCATTTTAATAAATAATATTCAAGTGGTCTATCAATTCCCAAGTGTTACAGGGTTTTACTGCATAGCAGTGAGCTTGAAGGGAGTCTCATAAACCTTAGTGTAATTATTAACCAAAGACTTTATTTACAACAGGGCCCTAATTGGTACAACTAAGAGTCTCAGAGCAAGAGTGCTGATCTAAGGTTTAGTTTGGCCTTTTATTTATTTATTTATTGACCTGTTTGTAGATCAGCACACCTACTCAGAGAAAAGAAATTGCATAACAATTAATATTTCATAGAAAAACTGCTTTCATCTGCATTGTACTCCAAAAAAGCAATTGGAAGAGAATCATTTTTGTGGCAGAGCTCTATGTCCTTGACCAGATGTCATCTGCAGGCTGTTTGGTGGCGTGGGTTAGCATATTACATCCTATGTCTCAAAAAGCACACTGTTCCCTGTTTATTTCACTGTCTTTGACCAGGTAATTGGTAATAGGGTACCATTTGGGATGCTAAACATTTCTTCTTCAGGTACAGAGGAAAACTGTCTAAGTCCCCAAAGAAAATCACCTTTCTTTCTTCTCAGCATTGACAGTGAAACAGGAAACAAAGACTTTAGCTTGCACAAGCACTTTCTATGTGTGTTTGTGTATTAGACCCTAAGAGGCGTACACAAATACTCTCTCTCTCTCTCTCTCTCTCTCTCTCTATCTCTTTCTCTTACTTTTATTTATATCACACTGTTGATTATCATATTTTTCCTGTCCTTTTATCTAGCTCTTTTAGAGGCTCTTTGCTGTTCATGGCAGGAGGCACACAATCACCTATATCGTCTTTGGACAGTTCTATGCTTTAGAGATACTTAAACGCACACCACACACACCACACCCACACACACACACACATACCACACACACAACACACACACACACACACACAAACACACACACAAACACTAAAAAACTCTTCTGTTTTGGATTTATAAACACTGCAGAAAGCAATGCTGCTGATGATTAACTGCTTCAGGTGAGAACTTGCTTGCTGATCTGAACACTGATTTTTGGACAGTTGCTGTGTAGTAGACATGCAGTTATTATGCATTCGACAAGGCTCCGTATAGAATGGAGAACATTTTTATTGGTTTATTCAATTCTTTTAGTATACCAGTAGGATTCATTTTGTGGTCTTCTCATCTTTCTGCAAGTCATTCTGAGACCACAGCAAGTTATTGAGTTAAAAAGATTGTTGCTGTATGTCTATAACTAGACCAATAACAATTGGTGGTCAGGACTGTTTTGTGTCTGGTAAGGGAAATGCATTGGTACTGTTACTTGACAGCTAGGCTACAAATTGCAGGGATGGTGGTTTATGTCATTTTGATTTTCAAGACAAATACCCTGGCTTTTCATGTATGTTAGGGTTTCTTTTTTGTTCCTTTTATTTTATCAATTTTGTGTGATTTTCTCATTCCACTAACTATTTGATAAGCCATCCTCCAAAAATATCTAAAATGTATTGTTATGTTTTCCAAAACCATCAGGCTGTTGTTACTGTTGTTTTTCATAACCATTGTTGACTAGAGAGTTTAGTCTGCTTCCTCTCCCAGTGGGAAAGAGAAGAGATGAGGTAGGAGATAACGATAATATAACCACAGCACTCCTGCTGCAGCATAGGAAAGAATCTGGACCACTGCTTTGTCAACAAACATTTTATTCTCTATCTATTCCCATCGTCTCAAAGAAAGCATAAAAATGCATAACAATGTTAAATATATAATTAATATAGTGTCGTCTTGATTTGTTTTACTAATATCATGAATTACCCTTTCCCCAATTTTGTTGTATCCAATTTTATCTATGGCCCAGTGTCATGGCAACAACTCCCAATGTTTTCAGGAGAGTTGAAACTTGCAGCAAACCTTCCTCCTAGGAAATTGCACCAATCAGGAGCTCACATGGATCAATATGAGTGAGGGCGCCCTATCACAACACTTACTAACCTGACAACCTCAGTTAGCTTTGCAGGAGGCCATTTCACCTGAAGGAATCACCAAAATACCATAACACCAGGAAATGCCCCAATTTACCCCCAATTTACATTGGCCATGGGGGCTTCCCTGGTACTCATCAGTTAGCAGCATAGTCAGTATATTGTTCTCTTCAAACATCAAAACAGGGAAGAGTTTGTGCATGTTCATGCTCTACTAAAACACAGTATTATCTTTCTTGGCCTGGGCTCGGCGCTTGGTCAATCACTGGGAATGCTTGAAATCTGAGAAGTACATGCATATCACAGGAGAATGTTTGAAACTTACTCTTCAGCCCATAGGTGTCCATGTGTGCTGCTCAAGAGCCTGACTTGACTAGTGCAAAGAGTTAGGGGGCTTAAGAGTGGACAATCTTGTGTGTGGGCGAGGCAGAGATTATTGGTTTCAATGCAAGGCATGAGCTGAAGGAAGCTAGCTTTGTGACGTCCATGACACACACATACACAAACATAGTCACACAAACACATACACAACAGCCATGAGTTGAGAGAGAATGCCAGAATGATGTTGGCCATGACCACCTTCCTTTTATAATCCATTATCTTCCGAAGTCCCAGCCACATACAACTCCGGAACAAATTAAGAGACCACTGCACCTTTTTCTTTCCTTTCCAAAAAAGTCAAAAAGGAAGGTTTTGAGTGAGCAACAGGAGCGTTCAATTTGCAGTGGTCTCTTAATTTTTTCTGGAGCTGTATGTCTCATGTTTTGTCTATTGGTTTGTTACTGATTAGTCCTTATTCTGAACTTTTGTGAAGGTCGTAGTTGCCTTGTTTGTACTCAGCCATGTCTTCTGTAGTCTTATAGTTAATAATTTGGTAAAATAATATGCAGTAGCTCTCAAATGTATTCACACCCTTGGACATTTCAAATGTAATTAATTAGGGTTTTTTGCCACTGATCAACACAATATATATATATATATATATATATATATATATACAGTTCCAGAAAAAATTAAGAGATCACTGCACCTTTTTCACAAAAGTTGAAAAGGTTTTGTGAGTGAGGAACAGAAACATTCAATTTGCAGTGGTCTCTTAATTTTAACCCTTCTGTTTCTCACTCAAAACCTTCCTTTTCGACTTTTTTGGAAAGGAAAGAAAAAGGTGCAGTGGTCCCTTAATTTTGTGCAGAGCTGTAAATATATATTTGTACACCGATCAGCCGTAACATTATGACCACCTGCCTAATATTGTGTAGGTCCCCCTTTTGCTGCCAAAACAGCCCTGGCCCGTCGAGGCATGGACTCCACAGAAACTCTTAAGGTGTGCTGTGGTATCTGGCACCAAGATGTTAGCAGCAGATCCTTTAAGTCCTGTAAGTTGCGAGGTGATGCCTCCATGGATCGGACTTGTTTGTCCAGCACATCCTACAGATGCTCTATTGGATTGAGATCTGGGGAATTGGAGGCCAAGTCAACACCTTGAACTCGTTGTGTTCCTCAAACCATTCCTGAACATTTTTTGCTTTGTGGCAGGGCTCATTATTTTGCTGAAATAGGCTAATGCCATCAGGGAATACCGTTGCCATGAAAGGGTACACATGGTCTGCAACAATGCTCAGGTAGGTGGTACGTGTCAAAGTAACATCCACATGAATGGCAGGACCCAAGGTTTCCCAGCAGAACATTGCCCAAAGCATCACACTACCTCTGCCGTCTTGCCTTCTTCCCATAGTGCATCCTGGTGCCATGTGTTCTCCAGGTAAGCGACGCACACGCACCAGGCCATCCATGTGATGTAGAAGGAAACATGATTCATCAGACCAGGCCACCTTCTTCCATTGCTCCGTGGTCCAGTTCTGATGCTCACATGCACATTGTAGGCGCTTGTCAGCATGGGCACCCTGACTGGTCTGTAGCTACGCAGCCCCATACACAACAAACTGCAATGCACTGTGTGTTCTGACAACTTTTTATCAGTACCAGCATTAACTTTTTCAGCAATCTGAGCTACCGTAGCTCGTCTGTTGGATCGGGCTACACGGGCCAGCCTTCGCTCCCAGCGTGCATCAGTGAGCCTTGGCCGCCCATGACCCTGTCACCAGTTCACCGCTTTTCCTTCCTTGGACCACTTTTCTTTTTATTTAATAGGTACTGACCACTGCAGACCGGGGACACCCCACAAGGGCTGCAGTTTTGGAGATGCTCTGACCCAGTCATCTTGCCATCACAATTTGGCCCTTGTCAAAGTCGTTCAGATCCTTACGCTTGCCCATTTTTCCTCCTTCTAACACATCAACTTTGAGGACAGAATGTTCACTTACTGCCTAATATATCCCACCCACTGACAGGTGCCATGATGATGAGATTATCAGTGTTATTCACTTCCCCTGTCAGTGGTCATAATGTTATGGCTGATCGGTGTATATATACATACAGCTCTGGAAAAAATTAAGAGACCACTGCACCTTTTTCTTTCCTTTCCAAAAAAGTTGAAAAGGAAAGTTTTGAGTGAGGAACAGAAGCATTCAATTTGCAGTGGTCTCTCAATTTTAACCCTTCTGTTCCTCACTCAAAAACCTTCCTTTTCAACTGTTTTGGAAAGGAAAGTAAAAGGTGCTGTAGTCTCTTAATTTTTTCCGGAGCTGTATATATATAAAATATCAGAGTAAGAAAAAAAATGTAATAATTGTAGTAATTTTTTTCCAAATATGAAACAAAAAATAACTTACATGGGTATTATTTGCATTAGTTTTAACCCCCTTTAGTCACTATTTTGTAGAGCATCCTTTAGCAGCAATTACAGCCATGAGTCTATGAGTTATTTGGATATGTCTCTACCAGCTTTGCACATCTGGAAATGTTTGCCTATTCTTCTTTGAAAAATTGCTCAAGCTTCGATAATCTGCATGGGTACCTTTGGTAAATAGCAATTTTCAACGTTTTCCACATATTCTCGAATAGATTGAGGTTCAGGCTTTGACTTGGCCTCTCTGGCATTTCTATGTGCTTTGCTGCAACCATTTTGATCTTTACCTTCACAAACTTCACTGATGCACAGAAGGATCCCCATAGCATGATTCTGCCACCATGCTTCCTGGTAGAGATGGTGTTCTCCAGATGATGTGCATTACTAAGCTTGTGCCTAACATAGCGCTTAGTTTTGAGGCAAAAAAATAATATTTTGGTCTCATCAGACCATAGAATCTTTTTCCATTTGGTCTCAGAGTCTCCCACATGCCTCTAGCCGAGATTTGATGTGAGTTGTATTCTTTTTGCCCGCCTCCCCTACTTTTGTTCACCCAGGCTATTGTTGCAGAATGCACAGTGTCTCCCAGCTCCCAGCTCGGAAGACTGTAATTCCTTTAGCAGTTACTTGGCTGGCTAGTGCCCTTCTCTTCCGGATACTCTGTTTCTGAGGACGGGCTGTTCTGAACAGATGCACAGTTGTGTCATATTCTCCCCATTTCTTAATAATGGACTTCAGTGTGCTCTGGAGGATATTCAATGCCTTGGATGTGTTATTATATCCCACCGCTGATTGATATTCAGTGCCTTGGATATGTTATTATATCCCACCCCTGATTGATATTCAATGCCTTGGATATGTTATTATATCCCACCCCTGATTGATATTCAATGCCTTGGATATGTTATTATATCCCACCCCTGATTGATATTCATAGCCTTGGATGTGTTATTATATCCCACCGCTGATTGATATTCAATGCCTTGGATATGTTATTATATCCCACCCCTGATTGATATTCAATGCCTTGGATATATTATATCCCACCCCTGATTGATATTCAGTGCCTTGGATGTGTTATTATATCCCACCGCTGATTGATATTCAATGCCTTGGATATGTTATTATATCCCACTCCTGATTGATATTCAATGCCTTGGATATATTATATCCCACCCCTGATTGATATTCAGTGCCTTGGATGTGTTATTATATCCCACCCCTGATTGATATTCAATGCCTTGGATGTGTTATTATATCCCACCGCTGATTAATATTCAATGCCTTGGATATGTTATTATATCCCACCCCTGATTGATATTCAATGCCTTGGATGTGTTATTATATCCCACCCCTGATTGATATTCAATGCCTTGGATGTGTTATTATATCCCACCCCTGATTGATATTCAGTGCCTTGGATATTTTATTATATCCCACCCCTGATTGTTGCTTTTGCAAAACCTTATTATGGAATGTTTCCTCATCTTCATGGTGTAGTTTTTGTTAGAAATTATATTAACTGACCGGGACCTCCCAGAGAGAAATATTTTTAATCTGAAATCTTGTGAAACACCTAGAAGTCTTATTTTGCCTGACAGGTAATATGCCATTAGTGGGCTTACTAGTGCTATCTTTCTTCTTTTTAATGTGCTAATAAGATCTAATTTAAGTTTGCTGAATGTTTTGACTATGTCTCTGATCAATTTCTTTTTACAAGTCTACATCATGATGACCAGCTAGAAAATGTATTACACTTTTTTTATCTTCATGTTGGCAGACACCAGCAACAGAATCCAAAAGGAAATGCAAAACGCATTGTATTTGTCATACTGATTCCAGAGTAACTTTAACACAGAATAATATGATCCAGCAACATAAGACAACTATACTGTAAACTAAATTGTTTAAAGTAAATCAAAGTTACAATCTTACAATAAAAACTGAAATATCTTTGCCATTAGAAATCATTTTCTAAGTGCTAAAAAGATGCATTATCTTCAACGATGAAGTAAACACAACCACTGCAATGTCCTGGGGAGGTCCTGACAACATAATTTCCTGTATGGGGAGTAAAATGAATGTCCTAAGAATGTCTGGAATTTTTTTATCACTATTGTTTTTCCATTCTCTTTCTTTCTCTCTCTCTCTCTACACACACACACACACACACACACACACACACACACACACACACACACACACACACACACACACACACACACACCTTGCTGCTGAGGTGAAATGTCTCATGTGCCCTGTGCATTCAGAGGTAAAAAATGAGTCCTCTCCAGCTTCATATAAACTTGACCAGCCAGTCTATGCCTCTGTCCCAGCTAATCTGCCCATCTCTCTCCATGGATCTGTTCTATTTTTAAGTAGCCTACTTTCTATAATAAATTATTTCTTAGGATTCTGACGCACTCATCATCACAACTTGAAAACCTATTGGTTAGCAAGAGCTGGAACATTCTAAAGTTCTGCCCAATATTGTGCACCCCAAGTGTCATCAGTATAAGTATTAAGATATTCGTCTTCGGATTTAAGCATACATCTGGTATGTTATTTGGTCATTTGTAACATTATATGGGCAAATTGTACAGTATGCAGATTCAATTGTTCAGCAGATGATTGATCAGATAGCAGTTCAGTTAGTTATAAAAGGAAAGAGGTGTGATGAAATTGTCAAGTTTGAGAGTCTTATGAAATTAATTCCAGCCAATAGTTAGCCTTGCACAGTCGCCTGATCCCGTAAGCTCACAGTTAAAAGCTGCACGATATCAGTCTTGTCAGGCTGGGATTCAGAGCATTTGGACATGGGGCATTTCCAGTGGGTGTTGAGAAAAGTTAAACTTGAATGCGATTGGATCGACCTGCAACTAATCAAACCAACAAACTATATGTGCCATAATTCACAACAACGAACCATACTGTACATCCAGCAACAGCAATCAAACACGGAGATGAGTAGCAGATTAAGTTGTCTGAAAATGAATATAGCTGTCTTTGTCACAAACATTTGCGCATCAAAGGCACTTTAAAGTACCAAGAAAATATTTGAAAAAACGAAAACTGCAAATAAAAACAATGTCAACGAAAGAATAATAGCATTCGGTTTAGCATTGCCGAACATTCCTGAAAAATCAATTAGTTAGTACTCGTCCTCACCTAGACCACACCCATAATTAATGAAAGCGCGCTGATTAGCCCAGTTAAACGGTAGCCGGCTCCAAACTTAAGTCTACTCAGCCAGACCAGAGTGGATATCCGTGTAGCTTTTAAATGGTAACTCGTGGGATCAATTGGCTGTGTGAGGCTACAGTCAATAGTGGCAGAGAACTGAAATGAATTATGGCCTAGTGGGCTTTAGGAGTGATCCTTGTGTGATGGCTACCAGAGCAAAGATTACTATTGGTCACTCTAACTACTCATAACTTACCCATTAATGGCAAGGATGATTGGGTGGCAAGAAGGTTGTAGGTGTATGTTGTAAGCATGTGTGATGTTATTAGAGCTGCAGTATGTTGTAGTGTGGTCAGCACAGGGTTCATTGAGGAGCCAGCTGAGGGAGAACTCTTCAGGGACAGAGTCATTAATGTTGCTAGCAGGAGTCGTAACCGATTCAAATGCATGACCAGCCCTGCAAAAGTAGTTGTTGGCTTGAATTTGATTGCCGGCGGCAACTGAAAGATTCATGGGTTTTACAGTATTCTATAATTATTTTGTGTCATTAACACAAGGAGCAAATTTTTGTTTATGAAATCCTGCTTTTGCCATCCTTGTTTTCTTAGAGTTGTCAATCAGAATTACTTGTGGCGTACATAGCCTTGCACCAGAGCAGGTGTTTTCACAAGTTCTCTCAGACAATTCAGTGCTAAACCAGGGGCTGTAAATTTGCATTGGAAACAAGCAGGCAGCGTAGGAAATATCCCAACCAGCGGCTCTAGACACACAGTAACCATGAACAAAACAATGTTCCTGGAAGGAAAAGTTGGAAGATCAAATTCTACAACTGGGGAAAAGCAAGGGGAGGTTAACAAATTGAATATAATGTCACTGTCAAAATACAGGAACTGGTAAACATTTCAATAAAACTGGTAGCCAAGGCCTGTGTTTAGCCCGTAGTTGAAATATCAGCTTGACTCAAGGCTGAGACGGCTGTATGGTCTGTAGAATCTCCAGAGAATAGTAATTTTTTAAACTTTAAATGGAAGATTTTCTCCATGCACAAATGATTTCCTGCGATGTGGGGGGCCCCACACTAAATCACGCTTAAGGCCCGCAAAAGGCTAGGGCCAGCTCTGCAATCCTATTTCTAAATTTGCTCGTCAGTGGATCTTACAGTCTGTGCTAACCTGTCTCTAATTCCGAAGGGACTTTACACTTCTCACTCTCCTCGCTCCCTCCTTACACATTTTTTCCTCGATCCTCTGAGAAACGAGACGATTAATCCTTTAGTCTCTTCCATTCTCTCTCTGGGCGACTCCTTGGACACATATGAGCATTTCGGAATCCCAGTGGTTGCCATGACTAGCTCTAGGTGACCCAGCAGTGGAGCAAAACAAAGAGGGGCGTATTATTTGAAGTTAACTGGCTTAGGATTTTTTTGACATGTTTGGGGTTTTAGGAGAGCGTGACCCTTTTTTTTTGGTTCTCATTGTCTCTCTCTGTCAATCTTTCTCAATTTTTGAGATGATTTCTTAGCCTGCAGCAAGCCAGAGCTTTTGGAGATCAATGGTACCTTCTACTTCTCTTATTCTTCTCTGTTTTCCTGGACTTGTTTTTTTTTATTTAGAACACATGAGCTAACAACAATTAAGACTGAGTCTGGTCTGAACTGAAGAACTTCCTTGTATCCCTGAAGAGCCATGGAGAGGGATAAAAGCATCTCCCGGCATTTTCGGTACAGTACTCTGTGGGCTTTGATCTTTCTTTTGTCATTAGTTTATTTAGCACTGAATTGAATGAAGTTACTTCTGAGCATGCTTTGCTGTTTTACTAAAACTATCAGATTCAAGTGTTTGAGTTTCATAAGCCAAAGAATTGCCAAACTGTGAATTTGAGAATTTCAGTATTTAGTACTTTTATGTTTAAGTTTGATTTTATGTTCAATAAATAGAAAATGTTAAATTAAATACATGCATAATAAGCTCACAGGTGGCACATTGCTCGCCTGATTCAACAGGTAAGGGCTTGTTAATTAGTTAATAAGTTGATTCAGGTGTGCTAGCTCTGGAATACATGTAATAGATGGAATGGCTGGGGGTCCCCAGGAGAGGGTTGGAGACCTATGCGCTAAGGGACTCTTTCATAGCACAAAGTTCACCACCAACATCTAGGTTTGAGCATTAAATTTGCCTCCTGTTGAAGAGTGGCTGGGAAACCCCACGAGTGATGCAAATTGGCCAGCATAGCCTGGGTAGCAGGTAGGCAACGTCAGCATGGATTTCCTGGTCTCATCACACTACTGGGACTCCCTTAGGCAGTTCATGCGCCTGCAAAGCTAAGTTAGGTTGTCCCGTGTGTGACTACGTTGTATGTCACGTGACTTCCTGGTTGGAAGAGATTGTCATGGGTACTATGAAGAAAGATTGCCACAAACTTCAGTTAAAAATCCAAACTGCTCCTCTACATCTATCCCAACTGGGTCTTATAAGACATAATTGACATTGATTCTGTTTTAATAACTTTCCCACATTCTGGTTGTCATTCATTCCTAAGTGTGGCTCGTCCTTGATCTAACCCTCCTCCATCTCTATTTATAGGTAGACTCGACCTGCTTCTAATTGAGGGCAAACAAGGCCTACATCACAGAGGCCTACATTAGTACTTTACATGAAGTTTGCTTTAACTCTATTTCAGGGCAGAATGTTTGTATGCCATATTTCTTCGAATGGCAGTACAGATTCTTTTTCCAATGGATGTTTTTCTTATCCAGTGCTTTCAGACGCAGTGCTCGAAGGGTTGGGTCTAGCACAAGGGTTTGTGAGAAGTTGGTATCAACTACACGTTTCTTGGTATCAACTACACATTTCTTGTACAGAATTTGGTCTTGAATGCATTATGAATTCTCTCTGGTAGATTCTCTGTAGTCTTACAAAGAAATCAAATGCAACATCAGAGTTAAGTGCAATCTCTAGGTCAGAAATCAGCTACTCAAACAACAGTGCATATTCTATTTCAATGATTTCTTTATTCTCAACCTACAGAGAACAACAGAAGTCTCTAGTGGCCAAAATTCTGTTTATAACATTGCCAATTAAGGGCTTCCTTCATGTTAATGTAGTCAACTTTGTCATGTCCAACAACTTAATCGCGTGCTATCAGCTAACTGATTATACTTGTGGAGTAGAAAATGTGCAACTTCCACATGGAGATTGCCTCAGTGGCTCTGCCAATGATCTAACATCACCCAACCCAAACCATGTGGGGCAATCGGAGCAGTGTTACAGTAGCACCACTAAACTGTTAGGCTACTTGTGTTCATGGAATATTTTTAGCAAACTGTAGAGTTTCGCCGGCTAGCTAAGTATTCAAGTGAAACATCTTCTCATAGACATTGCTGAGTAGTACATTATTTAATGTGACTTTTGCAGTAGCACCTCTTAACTGGTGGCCAACTTGTGGAGTTGGTTTACAGCATACTAAGAATTCCCTTTGCAGCAAACTAAGTGTCACGGTCGAAGGAGGGCAGGAGAAGAGGCGCAGAGCGAGTGTAAGAAAACTGTTTTTGATTAGATTTAGATTATATTCAACTTTATTGTCACTTAACAAGTAGAGTCATTTTAAACATCCTTTTAATTGTAATCACAAAAAACAACAAAAGGAGTGTCAAACCATGAACTGCAGCACACTACAACAGGCACAAACACTGATCCACAACTGAAAGCAAAACAAGGGCAACTTATATAGGGTCCCCCATTAGAGGCAACGCAGCGCAGCTCAGAGATGCCTAGAAGCACCTCTGTGGCCAGGCCCTGACTGTGGCCCCCAGGCACATAGAGTTGCCTAGAGGCCCCCAGCCAGGACCTGACACTAAGAATGTTGTGTCACAGAAATTGTCACAGAAATTTTGAGCTAAATCTGTCCCCAGTCAAACTAAATGTATTGAAATATATGGATGTTGTCTGCAAACTCCAGGCTATAAGATATTTTTTAAAGCTACCTGTTTTAAGATTATCAGCGACATCTAACTTTTTCTTAGTCCTCCTTACTGCAATTCTGGGTGAATTCAAATGCGTTTAAGCTCTAATTACTGGAATTTTAGTATACTATCTCAGATTTCTTTCTTTATTATTCATTATATATCGATACAGTTTTCAAAACTAAAGAGTAAAACTGCTTTGTAAAGCATTTCTTGCTATACTAGTGTCTATGCACATGAAAAACATGTTTTTTTGCATTTTCTATTTGTTTTTTTACTATCTCTTTAAAGAAAGCATTGTGCAAATTGAGAAAAAACACACATTTAATATATAATAAATATTACACTTGAATTTATTCTTCTATTGTTTTTATTTGATTAATTGCAATGCAGTAATAATCAACAGATTAATCAATTATCAAAAGAGTTATTTGCAGCCCTAATTAACTTCAATCATTATGTGCATGCTAAAACAATGTTTTTGGCTATAAGAGACTTCTAACCTTCACAATGTTTATATCTGTGTTGCTGGTTCCTCCGGGACAATGACTGTTGATAAATATGTAAATGTACTATATAACGGAATCAATTTAAAATCCACCAACCTGACTCCCGTTTGAATCTATTAACTGTGGTTCCCTAGGAAACCTATTTTTGTGCCAAATTTTTTGCAAAACATTTCATTCAACCCGTAGCTCACTGTAGCAACATTCAACCCCTAAATGCAAGATGAACACAAGGCCAGCTAAACAGTGAAATTGTTAACTGCAGATTCCTATATGACAATGCAAATAAGAGCAGAAAGGCATACTATCAGCAGTAATCATAGTATACATGAATATTTACTTTGGGTGTGTATGTGTTTCTTTTTGTTTGCGTGGGTGATTGAGATATAGCAAGTTTGTCTAATAGTATTAAATATCAAACCTGTTGTCTAAACAATAAAAAAATCTGAATATCTAGTATGTGCTATCCATTTATTCAAAACAGAATATGCAATAGCCAATAATGGTAAAAAATTAGCATCCACTAACACACAGGGCAACTAAAGGGGTAAAAGAATGAGATGTCAATGACAGCTGACTTCAGAGTGATTCTATGGCAATATGTATTGAATGACTAAGTAGTACTGTTCACTCCTATGTACTTCTCTACCCGTTAGAGTCACTGCCTCGGTTTGGAAATTGAATAGTGATCAAGAGAAGCTCAACATCTCTATGCAATTAAAACATCTCCACACTAGCTTCCTCTTCTCTGATTAGACACAGCAGTGGGCACTGTGTTTGTGTGCATGTGTGTAGGCGTGCATGTGCTTGTGTGTGTAGGATGTGTGCTGGGACGGATTGGGACTAGAGAGAGGGAGAGAAGAGTGTTCTCTCCAGAATGACAGTGGTTGTTCTTGTTCTCGTGCAGTAGCAGTGTGCAGGGGGTTGATACCTGGAGCTGCTACGAAGAGAAACACTGTGAGGGAAGTCACTCTGTAATCCTCATTTTCATAAACAGACATACAGGTACTACTGATCTCCATTCTTCACCATGGGATACTATGGACAAAGAGCTGCTTCTTCTGATGATTTTAAATCAGTTTTATGGATACCATTCTGATTTGTCTTCTTTATGTTGACTGGACTAAATATATTTGTAGAGATGCTTTCTTGTGATTCATAAGCTTTTCACCATCAACTGAGATGCTTTCGCTCTTCCTGGATTGGCGTGTTTACTAGCATTTAGATTAACACTGCTTGATAATGGATGCTTTGGATTGAAAACCTCTCTTCCTGTCTCTTGAGTCTGTTTTCACCAGCCTTTTAAAATCTGTTTTGTTCTCTAAGGGGTGCTTAGGGAACCAGTGAGTGTATGGTTAGTAACCTGTGGTGACCCAACTATTTAGCCTCAGACGGGACTGGACACCAGGGAGAGGAGGCACTGACATCAAACACGAATCCATAAAAGAGAAAATAAACAGAGAACCTCTTTCCCCTCTCTATTACTCTCTTCATCTCTCTTTCCCTCTTTCTTTCTCTCTTGCTCTCACTCTCACTACCTCTCACTCTCACTCGCTGATGGCTCTTCTAAACCCCCTATCAGAGTTCCCGTCAGCCTCTCTGACTCCGTGGCTCTGACCACTGTGAGCGGGAAAAAAAAAACCCTTTCATGTTTGCCATTCCATCTATCATGTTGGCCAGGATCTTTATCCCCAAGAAGCACCGGGAACGCTTCGACGACGTCGTGTCCCAGAGCCTGATGGGCCGGCTCAAGGGGCGGAGCTTCAGCGATCCGAACCGCAACCGCCTACGCCGGAGCCGCAGCGAGGACCACCCGGAGCGCCTGCTGGTGTCCACCCGCGCCAGCTCTGTCCCTCGAACACACGCTGAGGAGAGCATGGCGCCCCCTGCCCGCGGCCTCAGGAAGACTACCTCCCTGACTGCGGGGCATGTCAACGCTGCGCCCCCTCGCAGGTAGGAGCTGTAGTTGATGACTATTCAAGCGGTAATGAGGCCTGCCCACAGTATGCCTCACAGGAACAGCTTGGCCCTCTAGAACTGGGGCAACTAAAGGGGTACAAGGCTGCCAGTGACATCCACTCTGGCTGTTCGCTGATGTTCTGGATCAATTATAGTGTCGATGTGCATTAAGCTGATGCGATGTTATTTAAAAGATTCCAGTACATAATAAAAAACACCATATTAAATGCAAACTATTATTTTTGTCCAGGCATTTTATTTACTATATATGAACATGGAGTGACACAGGGAACCGACACAGCATGTGTTTAAGGCCATTGATATCATTTTATTAACACCAAGAGCATAGTGATGGCTGAAGGTGAGGGAGTGATCAAACTCAAACAAACCACTGTGGCAGGGATATAACTTCATCTCAGGGGCGATTTACTGCTGGTGGTTTGGGCAGAATGGGGTTGAGTGGTCGCCTCTCTGGCAGCCTCCCCAACCTTCTTCTCAATACAGTCTTACTCACTCTCGGGCTCCCGAGTTGCTGGAGCCAAGCAGCAATAAGCAGTATGGCGTGGGGTCGTCCTCTCTCTGCCTGTTAATGGCAGTTCCTTCTCTCCAGCTCATTTAAATTCTCCCACTGCACAGCCTTATGCCTCGACTTTTCCCACTCTTCCCCTGAGCGGTGCCAGACAAGGTATGATATGTATGATGGCAATTAAAATAAGCTGATCACTGTCAATCTGCTGAAAACAACACACTCTTCATCTATTTCAAGCATTGTTTTGAATGTACCTGCTTACCTACTAGGCAAGTTCAACAAAGTCAATGTCACTTTTTCAATAACAGAGAGCCTTGATGAATGTTCCTTTCAGTTTGATTCTGGCTTCCTGCTCAGACAGTACAGCAAAAAACTCTGAATATTAATCATCTACTATAAATACTTTCAGAGAGAAACAATTTCCGTGAGGTGTAAAGAGAGTACCTTTTTTCTTGGCCCCTACTCACCTCACATGTAATGAAGTAATATTGTCCCTCAGCATGCAGTGTCTACATGAATGCAGGGTGGGTGGTTGTGCACTGGCAATTATTATGAAGTAACCCGCATATTAGACACTGGGTGTACCCTATAGGGCACCCTATTCCCCATATATGGCACACTATATTTCGTGCAGTACTTTTGACTAGAGCCCTATAAAAATGCACTAAAGGGTCCTATAATTGGATTGAATCCAGAGCTCTGTAATGGGAATCCATTCAGTGAAGTGAATTGCTGTATTTCAGTACAGCAGGTAAAGTGGTTATGGCTTTATTATTACAGTACTTGTGTGCATTTGCTGAAACCTTTGGTGGAGAGTGTATACTAAACACCTTGTGTGGTACATAGACGCAAAAAAAAAAGTTCCATAATGGTTCTTAGGCTGTCACAATTTTTGGTTCAAAAAATGGAAAATCAACTAGGAATATCAACAAGGATCATAAAATGTTTCTCCCTTGAACCCCCGAAAACAAAATGTTATTCACAGGGACAGCTGAAAAAAAAGTATTGAAGCATTTGGGGGTGCAGGTTGGAGCGGACAATGTAATATGTAGTACCTGAACGCAGCTGTCCCTTATTAACCACTCACTTTCATTGGTGGAGCTTCACCCCCCAGGGCCATGTAGAAGTGAATGATGATTACTGTATTTCCATTCAGTTATTAA
>JACXGI010007223.1:24534-38578 GCA_016801175.1 Esox masquinongy
TGTGTGTGTGTGTGTGTGTGTGTGTGTGTGTGTGTGCATATGCCATTTAGTGAAAAAGGAAGATGTGTACGGAGGACTGACTCAAAGAGACACCGGTGATGGAGCATAGTAGACAGGCAAACACACACACACACACCATGTGGGTTAGTGTAAATGCACAGACTGGTGCCTTATGCTAGACTATGTTTTTTTGACAACGTGTACACCATTTTGGCTTTGTAGGAGTTATTTTGCTACAGAGTTCACACCAGCTAGGTGTTTGCTGAAGCTTTCTAGTGGTCCATCTGTGAACACAGACACTTTTGCTTCACATATGCCTCTCTCTCAATCCTCAGGAAGTCCAGCAGAGAAAGCAGGACTCAAACCAGGAGACCGCATCTTGTTTCTCAATGGACTTGACATGAGGTTAGAAAGCATATTCATGTTGTTTTGAAGTCTTTAGAACAATACCTGATAGATGTGTTGTTTTTAAAGAATTTGTTAACCAGTGGTAAAAATCAGTGCTTTATATAATGTAACGACTGCAATATAAGGTTTTGGTACAGGGAGTTTTAGATGTTGACCCCATTAGAGTGTTGTGTTCATGTTAATTTCTAGGGCAGATACAGTAGTGGTTATTGTAGAACTAATGTAGTCTAGAACCTTGCAAACATCTTAGGCTACATGAGAAAACAGTTTAAAGACATATCTGAGCAGTGTTTATTTGTTCTGGACAAAAACCAAGTAAACACAGGCTTTAAGGTTTATTTGTCAAATGCACCGAACAATACAGCGTCATCCTGTACAAACATCTTTTGTACCAAGTACATGATAATTATTAGTGACATACAAATGTTAGCTAGCATGTAATTAATGGGAAATTAATATTTTCAGTAGTTGGTTAGTAGCTAAAAATACGACCCCCTATTATCGGCCTCCGTCTCCAATTATTGGCCACCATACTACTTTGTTGAATTACATTATAATTGCTTTTTATTTGCATTATAAGTGACAGATCTTAGTTTTCTCTGAAGTGCCTACTAGAAAGTTAGCTTTCTTGCCTTCCAGTAAAGAAAAAAAGACTGATCACTTTGATATTACATGACGTAATACTTGTCTAAACAATTTCCATACATGACATTTTTAAGACCTCAAAAAATGTTTTAAACTCCATACATTTCTATAAAAATGGTGGTGGTCTAGCTCAAAGAGTATATTGATTAGCAAAACGTACCGTTGCTTTCCAGTGCTATTCCGTTTTGACTTTGAGAGGATTTACTTCTCCGACCACCAGAAACGTTAGCTACTATTAAGTTCAAAGTTACGTTCAAAGCATCAAACTCAAAAGAACATGCTGCCAAATGAACACGATTCTATACAATTTGTAAGAAGTTCAGATGCGATGGAAAGGTTGACGAAAAAAGAAATCACGGAGAAAATATATTGACTGATATACTGATTTATTTAGGGGGGGCTAATTAATATTTTAAAATAGACCTAGCGACGTCCCTGGTGAGAACTGAGAAAAAGAAAAACCCCTGGGTGACAAAGAAACATTAATACAATTAACACTAAAATATTATGTTTTTTAAAAAGTTATTTCTGTTGAAAATTCTTCTAAGCTTCTTGCAGGATTTGACATAACTCTTATTGTCTGCGTTTGTCTCGCTGTCCTTGTTATCAACACAGTTTCAATTATGTAAAGGTCGGGGCTCTGAGGTGCTCAATCTAAAACTGAGTATGTTCAATCTGCTTCAAGCAGGGATTTGCGGTGTAGTTTGGGGCCAATATCATGCTGAAAGATAATGTTTTCCCCAATTAGTCATCTTGTAAGACTTCTCATTGTCAATGCATCTACTTTTATGCCAGATGCTGAGCTAGCAATTCACAGGATTTCCTTCTATCCCACAAGAGACTTTTAATTACTTTTCATCAGATGCAGACAGTTTTTGGGTCATCCACTGCTTTTTCTACCTTCAACTTGCTCACTTTCCCAGTTTGTTCAAATTTCTTTCTCACAAGGTATCAATAACCTTTAGAACAACACAATACATTATTTTGCTTTTTATTGTGTTAATGTTAATTTGCACATTATAATGTTATGTATTCATGAACAAATAAACACTTACTGCCAAGATAAAATAGATTTAAAATAGCTTTAAAAAAATATGAAGGTAGCCTGATACTTTTACACAGTACTGTGTATTGACACTGTCTTTGTGTCTCCACATGTGTCTAAAGGAGTTGTTCACATGAGAAGGTCGTCTCCATGCTGCAGGGCAGCGGTGCCATGCCCACCCTGGTGGTGGAAGAAGGTCCCTCCAGCTTTACACTGGCAGAGCCGGAGCAGCCAGGAGGGCCAGGACGGGTGTCCCCAGGTGGAGGCGTCCCCCGTTCCCCAGTGCTCAGCTCTCTGCAGTGGGTGGCTGAGATCTTGCCCCCCTCTATCAGGGTCCAGGGGCGCACCTTCGGACAACAGCTGGAGCACCTGCTCACCATCCAGGAAAGATACACCATTTGCAAAGCCCTGGAGAACTTCTTCCAGCACAGGTAACTGGGAGGGAGGGGAACGGAAAGAGAGTGAGGGCGATGACAAAATAGAGAGAAATAAGAGAAAGCTGCAAAATACGTAGAGAAGGATGGATTGAGAGAGTGACTATAAGAAAGACAACATATGGGTAAAAGAGACAATGGTCAGACACTGGAACAAACCTTAAGCCCTTTACACTCAATACTAATGTTTGTTTCAGGCAAGGTTGATAGGACCCCTGTTTAGCATTACAATGATTAGATTAGGATTGCCAGATGATCCCAACCCCCTTTTAGGTTCTCTCTTCCTGTTTCCATGGCAAAAGGAATGTGGACACCTTGATCGTGGACGTGTTCCCGGTGTTGGATACACCAGCCAAACAGGTGATCTGGCAGTTTGTCTACCAGCTGTTGACCTATGAAGAGCAAGAGCACTGTCAGAGCAAGATCTCACGCTTCCTTGGGTACAAGGCTGCAGGTGGGTACTGGTCGGTGTGTCTGTGGCATTGATGCCATTACATCTATATTTGTGATTTTGGGTGTTTGTGTCAAGATGTTGAAGTGAGGTCATAAATCAGTTATTGTGTTCATGTGTGAGTGTATGCATGCATGTGTGTGTGTGTGTGTATACTGATATACACACTGTGTGTATTCTAGCGCCAGCCCCCCCACCTGAGCCAGAGCCCGCCCCCGAGCCCCATCGCCGTAGCAGCTCCATGAGAGTGACAGGAACCGCCTACAGGGCCAGCATGCGTGGGCGGAGCTCTGACGACCTTGTCATCGGCACTCACCTGGGGATGGGTACTTGCGTTTGTCTATGTCCTTCATCATCATCATCATCATCATCATCATCATCACCCGTAGCAGTAGAGAAACACATTTAGCTGACATTAGGTGAAATTGCTGCTCACACAGTTGCTGCTCACACACTCAGTTCTCTAAAAACTTTGCCATGATTGGAAATGGAGAAATTCATATTTTTGGGAATTATTTGAAACTTAATGCTATTTGTTTTCTGCAGGGGTCCGTACTGATCCGATGGAGATGGGAATGAGGCTGGCTCCAGGAGAGAGGCAGTCAGGGGATGGGACATCCCTCCCAGAGACCCCAAACAACCTTACCAATGTAAGTAGCCAAGGTGAAACTGGGAGAAGGGTTCCAGCGTGGCTCAGTCGGTAGAGCATGGTGCTTGCAATACTAATGGTTATGGGTTTAATTCCAGCTGTAAACTGTGTTACCCCAGCTGAATTATAACTGCAGGTTACCTTGGATACAAGCCTCTGCTTAACTGGATACGGTGTATCTAAAAAGCTTGACTAAAACTGTGGTCACCAACCCTAGTTGCTTCACACCAGCCCTAAAAACACACTGGATTCAGTTACCCAAAGACCCAATGAGTGGCTGATTACTTCAAGCAGATGTGCCAGTGTTAGGCAGGAACAAAAGCCTGCGCAGTATGTGGCCCTTCGGCACTAGGGCTGGTGACCTCTGAATGTTTGGAGTTTATCTTCTGGTTTTTAGAGAATGATATGTGGGTTGTTATGAAATGACACTTGTCCTCTCTGTCCAGTTGTCTGCAGTGTATGCTGAATTAGAGAATGTGTATTCAGGGAAGCGGTCCAAGTCACTGAAGGCTCGAGCTCCTCCGCCTGCGGACAGTCTGATGGAACTCGAAGTTCTCCAACACGCAGGTTCTCCATCCATGCATGCTAACACAGGTAGGTTTTTCCAGTACTTGATACAATATGTGATAACATACTGTACTTGAAGAATTGATCTTCGTGATGCGTCCAGGATGTCTGGTTGAAATTACATCCCTACAAAAGGGATAAAAAATCAAGGGGGAACAAAATTCGAAATAACAACCTCCATAAATTGTTATTCATAGCAAATTAATACAAGATTATACAGCAGAGACTAGAAGACAACAGTGACAAGCACGCATGCACACGCACACGCGCACACACACACACACACACACACACACACTCACACACACACAGTTGTTGAATAAATTCACATGCTTGAGTCATCAAAAAACTGCAATTTGTTACATTGAAGAGGAAAAATGCAAGGGCCACGTGTTCCATTTTTCAATGTCCTACTAGACTTTGCAAATGTTACGTAGTTACAGTAACACGTAGCAGAGCTGAACTTGAACTTTCATCTTCTCACACCCAGAGCACAATGTAAGCTATATTTAAATAACTGGCCATTACAGAGAAATAGGGAGAAAAAAAAACAGTTCAAAGCTATTCGTGCTTATTTAGGAAGTCTGATTAACAATTCTCCGGTATAGATTCAATCACTTGCAAAATCAAAAGAAAATATTTTCGTGGAAGTTTGACTTCCATGAGTAGAGTATCCAGTGGAGTGTTTATATGCACAGTAAGGTACTGTGTGTTGTAAGCAGTTTCCTGAAATTCCTACAAGAATCCTGATGGATCTTGTAGATCTTCAAGGCAAAAAAAATCTTGAAATAACAAAAGCATGCAACTTGTTTTGAACAGGAATATGAAAGCTGGACATAGGCCCTCTTCCTCCATCTGGGATGCCAAAGTACTTCTTGTCTTAATTTGAGGTTGGAGCCAAATATGCTTCTTGTTGACAGCTCTCGCACACAATGGATCATTTCAAGACTCCCAAAAGGCTGCCAATTTCTGCCCATTCTGCTATGGAATGATCATCTGGTAGTATTGAGTTGGCTGAACATATCATTTTCTCTGTGGTTGGTTTTCTTGCTCATTATCTCAATAGCGATAGTGGCTGTTCATGCTGTTTGAAATTGGAGGAAGACATGTTTGTTAAATCTGTAAAAAGTAGCATTAAAAGCATAGACCATAGGTCTTCAACCCTCTCCTGGGGTTGAACCACTCAGCTATTCCATCTATTAGATGTGGCCCAGAGCTAGCACACCTGAATCAACTTATTAACTAATTAACAAGCCCTTACCTGTTGAATCAGGTGAGCTTGTTCAGGGCTGAAACTAAACTGTGAGATGGCTGGGGGGTCCCCAGGAGAGGGTTGCAGACCTATGGCTTAGAACAACAGTCTGGAAGGTGGACATGTAGCTATCTAGCTAGCCAGTATATGCAGATAGTCTTCACAGATCCTGAAGTTAAAATATCGTTCTCACAGTCAAAAAGAATGACAGGCCTTCTCTAAATTGATAGAAGCTACTCTAGCATTCACTCCAAGCATAGTGGATCACATACAACAGAATTCTGCTCAGTGTGAAACGCAACAACAGTTCACATTCTAGGAAGGTGTTTGGAGTCCACTGCTCCTAAAACTCGAATAGCACACCCACACGCAAAGATCTACCATGCAAGTTAACTGTGGAAGCAGCCTCAATATGTTCTCCTGTGAAAGGGCAGTAATGTAATTGTTCCTCTCAGCAGGTAGCCGTAAGGGCCCTCCACCAGGCTGGCAGGAGCCCCTCCCAAGCCCCCCTCACCCAGTCCAGTACTACCCCCCAGGCCTCATCTCCCAGACCAGTGCAGACTCCAACCCCTACATCAGTTTGGACAGTCCCCCTCCCTCACCCCCGAACTACCCTGCCAGCCCACCTTCACACGCACACCTCAATAAGAGGCGCTACACGTTTTCCCATCTACCACACTCCTCTGATACGGACCGCTTCCTGGATGCACTGACTCAGCAACTGGGTCAGAGGGTCGCCATAGTTGATGACTTCCTGTCACCTGAAAATGACTACGAGGAGGTAGGGTCATATTGATTTACATGTCTACAGAGCATTAGATGGTTGATTGATACGTCTTTGATACGTGATTATTATCATTTGTGTATTCCTGTGATGATATTCTGCCTTAACGCGCCTATGACATTAGATAGAATACTATAGCAATGGACTAAGACTTAATTAATGCATGTAATTGGTGGTAATGCTAGGATGTTGTCCAGATGAGCTTCCCAGATGAGGACGATGAGGAGGAAGAGGAGGTGGGTGTGGATGATGAAGATAGAGATGGGGGTTTCATTGTACCCCCTGAGCTGAGCAGCCCCAGTGAGTGCCAGAGCAGCAGTGGCGAGGACGCCTCCTCCCTTACCTACTCCTCCTCCTCAGAACACATCCCCCCTCCTCCAATGACCCCACCACCACCTCCACCCGTCCAATTCAATGACCCTCCTCTATCCCCAAGCTACAATGCCACCCCTCAACAGTCTCCCAGAATTCAACTGCCTTTCCGCCGTCACCCTGGGCCACCTCCAGCCCCACCTCCTCGCTCCAATCCGCCGCCGAAACGGCAGTCAATTCACAAGGTGCTTCCAACCCGCGAGGACTTGCTAGCCCATGCTGCAATTCAGGAACAAAAAGCATACCAGGAGAAACAAGCATTCCAGGAACAACAAGCATTCCTGGAGCAAAAGGACTTCCAGGAGCAACAAGCTTTCCAGACGCAACAAGCATACCAGGAGCGACAAGCATACAAGGAACAACAAGCGCTCCAGGAGCAGCAAGTGGCCCATGAGCAAAAAGGGTTCCAGGAACAATTATCTTTACAGGAGCAACAAGCATATCAGGAGCAGCAAGCATATGAGGAACAAAAAGGATACCAGGACCAACACGCGTTCCAAGGGCAACAAGCATACCAGGACCAACAAGTGTTCCAAGGGCAACAAGCATACCAAGACCAACAAGTGTTCCAAGGGCAACAAGCATACCAGGACCAACAAGCGTTCCAAGGGCAACAAGCATACCCGGACCAACAAGCATTCCATGGGCAACAAGCATACCAGGAGCAACATGCGTTCCAGGGTCAACATGCATTCCAGGAGCAACAAGCATATCAAGAACAACAGGCGTACCAGGAGCAACGCATTTACCAGGGGCATCAATCATTGCCCGCCCAGCCCTCACATTCTGCACATCCCCTTCAGCAGCTCCATCAGTCACTGCCCCCCCTCCCCTCTCCGGAGGCAGCTCACACTCATCCAGACCACACAGGCAATGCACTCTACCAGATGCACCCATCTCATAAACAGACTCACCGTCAGAGCCGCCGTCAAACTCGCTCAGCCACATCGCCTCACAACGCCCCAGCCCGTTCCCCTGTTCATCCAGATAGGCAGAGTCAGTACGCAGACGAAATCTATCAGAGTCTACATCATACACAGTCACATCACTCATCCATTGAACTCCTTCACCAAGCTCATCAGGTCCAACACCACCACTCGTCCATGGAGCTTCTTCATCAAGCTCATCGAAAACAGCAGCACCACTCATCCACGGAGCTCCTTCATCAAGCCCATCAAATACACCAAGATCAGCCTGTTTCTCTTCCTGCACACCTAGATCAGGATATCCACCAATCTGGTCCAAATCCTCAGAGTCATCAGATTCACCCGTCCACCCATTCCTGCCACCAGGGTCAGCAGACTCATCAGACTCGCCAATCCCTCAAGTCTCATCGCACTCACCAGTTATCTCCACAGCGTCCTCACTCCATCCAGCAGACTTACCATCACACTCCCCAGATCCAGCACATCCATCACCAGGTCCCTCTTCAGCCCACTCAGCCAGAGCTCCATCAGATCCAACTCATACACCAGCCAACCCATCAGCGCCACCACCCCCAACCCACCTTGTCCACCTTCCAGCCCCTTCCACCCCACCAACCCACCCTGTCCAGTTTCCAGCCTCTGCCCGAACACCATTCCCACCAAACCCATCAGATCCACCCCTCTAACCAGGGCCGTCCTCAGTCCCAGCCCTCTCAGCGACTGCTCCAATCCCAGTCTAACCACCAATCCTCCCAGTCGCATCACCATTCCCACCACCAATCCCAGTCACAGCCCAAGCAACATTCCCAGTCCCAGAATAACTTGGACCAGTTAGGGCATCAGGAGCCCCCTCCTCCTCCACCCCTGCCCCCTCCTGGAACCCCGCCTCCGCTGCCTCGCACCAGCCTTCCAAAAATGGACTCCAACCATATGAGTGTAAAGCGGCTTCGCTGGGAACAGGTGGAGAACTCTGAGGGCACCATATGGGGACAGGTGAGCTTGAAAAGATGAGGACATACAAGTCAATCAAGTTTTTTGGAGACAAGTGAGTGAGAGTCGTGATAGGTGAGTAAATGGGGTTAGGGCAAGAAAAGTCCATCAGGATGGGGACTGTAAGTAAAAGTGTAGGCTCGTCAGTGAGTTAGTCAGATTAAGGAAAAGTAAGCTATGCACTTATGGGACAGCTGAGCTAGCTAGGACTTGGTGCAGTCAATTACTTTTTGCATTGCAATAAACTAAACGGATTGAATGGAAATGGGTTCATATTGTACAACACAGTAATCATCATTATAGTATGACTTGTATATGCACATTCATGTTGTTTCTGTTTGTTGCAGTTAGGAGAGGATTCTGATTATGACAAATTGAATGACATGGTGAAGTATCTGGATCTAGAACTGCACTTTGGAACACAAAAGAACCCCAGTGAGCATAATGTGCAAATGTGTGGGTGTGTGTGTGCATGGACATCTTTGCATGCATGATTTTTATTGTGCATACAGTATGTGTATAGTTGCAAATACACATACGTATGCAAGTCTTTTCTCAAAAATGATTCACATACCACACACCAATTACCTTTCGTAGTGTGTCAAAAGTAAGAAATCTTCGTCTTGAGGAATGTGTCTGAAGCCCACCCTGGTTTTAATAGCTTTTGATCAGTGGTCCCTCTGACGAATGACAGTAGCGTTAGTGCCACAGGCACTTCACCGACCCAATTTAACTCTCACTGATGTCAAAAAATATATATTTGGAAGTAGACTGAAAAATCAGAATGTGGATCTTTTCTGCACTTTACTACCAATGGAGGCATCATTTCTTTCGCCCTAGTTCTCTGGCTCCCACTCTTTTGTTTTTCTTTTCTGCCTCTAAGTAGATGATGTTCTCATAACTCTAGAAAATGCCAGTACATACTTTCTGTCTTGGCAACACTCTAATGGTCTCATTTTGGAGTGATACAGTAGCGAGGGATGCAGGATGTCAGTCAGTTTAGAATGCGCTCCTTATACCCACACGTTTTGTCCACGAAAAGAGTATGCATCCAGACAGTGCATTGTGCATCCTCACTGTGATGAATGGAAAGAGGCATCTGTTAAAATAAGTAAAAGTGTAATGACATTCAGTGATTTTCATTATAGGAGGCTCTAGGATCTACACTTGTAGCCTGAGTTGACCAGTTGGCTGCTGGAGGTGCATGTCTCTGCGTCTAATTTTCTGGCAACATTTTAGTGTTCTATGGAGATGCATTTTTCCCCTGTAATCGTGGACAGCGTGAAATGCAGTTGAGCGCCCAAAGTTGTGTGCAAAGACGCTTTATGAGCAATGAGCGGGATTTCAGACTATGGTCACATACTCAGACATTGTCACACCATAGTTCTACCAAACGTCCGAAGCCAATGTAGGGAGACAGGATTACACAAAATTAGGAACTACAATGGAAAAAATTGTGAAATATGATTTTTTATTTAAATAATACAAAGTAGACATGTTGCTGTAGTAAAGTATAGTGAACCCTGGTGTAATATAAATTATAAAATATTAAGAATACATGATTTAAAGAAAGTATACAAAACAAAAATACTGCCAATATCTTGAGGTTTGCACAACTGAGTAACAAAAGTAAGTACCTCAAGAGCCTTTGTACTGTTTATTCGAAGGTTTGTATTATTTCCGTTTTCTTTATATTCATTTTATGTGTAAATCTAATGTGCTAAAAGATTGAAAGACAATATAAATTCCCTGTGAATTGTTCTCAACCTTATGAACCATAACAAAAACCTAACAGCCACCCATTCCAAAAATAACCTATTGGATTACTCAGCTGCTGGGTTTACCCATCATGCAAGTGAATAAAAAATGTACTTATAGTTAAATTAACCCATGTTTTGGTTTTACAAACAACGGGTTGGTTTTACAAACAACGGGTTGTGTTATTCCCGCCAACCAAATGGCTGGGTAAATAACCCCGCGTGTGTTCCATTTTTAGTTAGTTAGTGTTGGGTTACCAAATAACCAAAATGTATTTTTTACCCAGTATTTTTTTTTTACATGTATGTTTGTGTCAGTTTCTCCTCCAGAGCCTGCCCACCAGCTGGAGACTTTCAAGAAGAAAGAGGTGGTTGAGATTCTCTCACATAAAAAGGCCTACAATGCATGTGAGTACAACAGTGGAAAGCTATATGGCACAGCAGTTTTTTAGGCAGTGCACTGCACATTAGTCGATTTAGTCACTACAATATTCCTCAAATATAGCCCCTGCGGATGGAAACCGTGACACCTTCTCAAACTGTGATGTGCTTAGTCTATGCTCTGACCTTTTGACCTCTTCAAATCTGACCCCAGCCATCCTGATTGCACACCTGAAGCTTTCCCCGGGCGAGCTCCGCCAGGTGCTGATGAACATGGCAACAGAACGGTTGGAGCCAGCCCACATCAAGCAGCTACTGCTTTATGCCCCTGATGCGGAGGAGGTTAGGCAGTATGAGCAGTACCGCCAGGACCCGGCAAAGCTTAGCGAGCTTGACCAGTTCGTACTGCAGGTACTAGGAGACTCTGTAGAGCGCCTTTGGGTCCTTGAAAAACTCTATATAAGTTCCATTTATTATTATTATTACTATGAATATATTGCAGGATAGATTTAGTAGGTTTGGGGGACTGTTTTGGATGTGTAGGTGTTGTTATTGTGTCACACAGTGTGTGTGTGATAGTTGTAGACGTGTTTTTTTTTGCTCACATTCAGGCTAAGAGTTTGATTTCCCCTTTATTTTATGTGTTTGGTTTTCTCTCGTGTAATTTTGTGATATATAACATAGATGCTGTCAGTGCCGGAGTACAAGACTCGTTTGAGAAGCCTCCACTTCAAGAGCACTTTGCCGGAGAAGACGGAGGAGATGAGAGTGGGCTACGACTGCATCTACAATGCCTCCATGGAGCTCAAGACAAGCAAGAAACTGGCCAAGATACTGGAGGTATATATTTCTGTATATAGAACTCTGCCATTTACAAAGACTGGGAAAATGCAACTTTGCTATGAAACTTATATCAATAATAGTTTATTTAAATTGTTTTTAATTAAACCAATTACATTATCATATAGTGCAAAAAAAGAAGAGAGGGTGGAGAGGTGTTTATGTCAGGTTTAACAAAATAATTAAGAAAGTTGCACAACTTGAACCCAAGACCCACTAGGACGATTTAGAATAGGTTTACATTTAGCCATGAAGTTTAAATGTTGCTGTTTTATTCCACTGCAAAATACAAGCTACAGTATATACTGTGCCTGCTGACTCTTTAGTTTGTTCTGGCAATGGGGAACTATCTGAACAACGGTCAGCCCAAGACAGGCAACAAGACCACTGGGTTTAAGATCAACTTTCTCACTGAGGTAAGCTCACCAGGTCTTAAGGCCTGTTATCCAATTTAGTTGCATGGATTGACTTGACTGTTAACAAATGCCATATTTTACTAATATACTTCTGTTCCTTCTAGCTCAGCACCACAAAAACAGTGGACGGGAAATCGACGTTTCTGCACATTCTCGTCAGGTCATTGAGTCTTCACTTTCCCAATGTCCTGGATTTTGCCAAGGATCTTACTACAGTTCCCCTGGCAGCCAAAGGTAAACTGAGTATCTGTATTTTGCATTTTCTTTTGTGTATGGATTTACTACATTGGTGAGAGAAAGTTTGGTTCTCCTGTAGCATCTTATGTATTTGAGAATAGATTTTTGCCTAAAATGTGATCACATCATCTAAGATCAGAAATATGTCAAGTTTATTGATTATATAATTATTTTAAAATGATCTCAAAACCCAGTCTTAGTTTGGCACCAGATGTATGATAGATCTTGATAATTACACAAAACTTGTTTTGTGGCACATTAACCAGAATACAGAAGTACAAGAATGTGAATGGGTTATTCAGGTTCCATATCTATTACATCTATTATTTAAGATGTAGGTCAAATGCGCTAAAAAAAAATGCCTCGATGGCCAGACAGGCTATAAATTGCACAAGGGACAAACTCTGTTGTGAAGGGTCCAAAATATATACAACAAAAGGAAATACAAATGTGCGCTAATTTAGCTAAATGACTACTTGTGCGGTCTGAATATCACTAGCACTTGGGCTTGCGGCTGTCATTATCTCTCTCTGCCTCTTTGTAGTGAACCAAAGAACCCTCACATCTGATCTGAATGACCTTCACGCTACCATCCAGGACATCCGGACTGCGTGCCAGAAAATGCCTGCTACCGCAGATGACCGCTTCTATGCCGTCATGAGTGTATCTTTCACAACACACCTGTGAGGAGAGATTATCCAGGCTGTTTGTGTACTTATCTGTGAATATTATCCAGGTCTGTGTGCAGCTGTACAGTCCAGATGTCCTCAATAAGATAGTAAAACCTGATAAATTGTTCCCCACAATGTTTTTGGGCCAGTCCCCACTGAAAATGTGATTTCCGGCACTGTAAGATTTGAGGTTACTTTTAGGTTTAGGCATTACAGGTTAACATTAGTGATAGGTGCCTGTTTAAGTTCAAGCATGAAGGTCAGTTTACTGAGGTTAGGGTTAGGTTTATGGAGAGTGAGCATGGATTTCTGGGTTTCCAGTCTCCAAAAGGATAGAAAACCAAGTGTGTGTGTGTGTGTGTGTGTGTGTGTGTGTGTGTGTGTGTGTGTGTGTGTGTGTGTGCGCGCATAGGGGTCAGTTACAAGAGGTCAGTTAGGTATGTAGGTGCCAGTCCAGTGACTGTTTTGTCGAATGAGCAGTTTGACTATGATTAAACTGAATTAAACTGGTAGACCAGAGATTTAGCTGATGGTGATGTATTAGATACTTAGGTTCAGTTACACTTCCTTTTAAGGGGTCCTAGTTATAGTGTATTTACGTGTTCACACTATAACAAGTATTGTAGTCTATAATTAAAAATAACAACAAATGCTTTTTCCCATGCTTGTTATAAATAGGGAGTTTTCCACTAAACTTAGTCTAACTTTTTCTAAACCGCAACCGATTAATAAATAACCATTAACAAAGGTTGTAATCCATTGGGGATATACTGGGTGTCTGACAGATTATAGTTCATGCTCAATAGGCGCTAATTATTTACCCATGAATGTGCACTGTTTAACATAGCACCAATCAATGCTGTTGCTAGCACTTTCCCTGAAAAATAGTATTCCATATGTGTAGATCTGGATTAATTTATGGAAACACAACATATATACACCGATCCTGCATAACATTATTATGACCACTGACAGGTGAAGTGAATAACACTGATAATTTTGTCATCATGGCACCTGTCAGTGGATGGGATATATTAGGCAGCAAGTGAACATTCTGTCCTTTGGCTGATTGGTGTATATCTATCAGTGTATCTGTTGGGGTGGTATATCTATCTGTAGATCTGTTGGGGTGGTATATCTATCTGTAGATCTGTTGGGGTGGTATATCCATCTGTAGATCTGTTGGGGCGGTATATCCATCTGTAGATCTGTTGGGGTG
>JACXGI010007224.1:0-21181 GCA_016801175.1 Esox masquinongy
GGGGGGGGGGGGGTTAGTCGAGATCCGTTGTGTTTTTCCGCTTAACGGTGAGGGACCTCCCTCCCCAGCCTGGCTCTTTGTGAAGCCACTTACTGATCTCCCACAATGCCCATTGTCTGCCTGCGCTACAACCGGCCCAGCTCAGACGACTGTACCTGAGACAGTTGCCTAGCAACACAGCTCTTAATTTGTGGAAAAATCTGATTTCAGAGACTAGGTTAAAAGGGGAAAATATTCGGGGCGATTCATAAAGAGAATGACAATTCATTACAGTCTCTAATCTTGCTGCAGTGCAAAAACAAGGAATTGGACCCATCGTGTTCATTTAGGGGTACATTCCCCTGAACACGCGAATGAGATAAATTCACTGAAATCCGAACACGGTAACGTATTTACGAACATGACCTCAGAGATGGGTCCAGGTGATAAACCCTGACCTGACAGTCCAACCCCCCCACCCCCAGGCGTATGATGGCCTACGACCGGCGTCTGGAGCCGCGCGTGGGCGAGCGGGTGCCCTACGTGATCGTCTACGGTATGCCCGGCGTGCCCCTCATCCAGCTGGTGCGGCGCCCCCTGGAGGTGCTTCAGGACTCCGGCCTGCGGCTGAACGCCACCTACTACATCACCAAGCAGATCCTGCCCCCTCTGCAGCGCATCTTCCAGCTCATCGGCATCAATGTGCTCAGCTGGTACCAGGAGCTGCCCAGGGTAAGGATGCACGGACCCGTCTCCCACCGGGACTCTTTTCTGGTGAGGTTACCGGGGGTTTAATGTATGCGCTGATTGAATGGTCGATCTGTGCCGGGGAGAAAACGGACATTTGTCGGTACAGACACAGACCGCCGAGGCCGAGATTATTTTTGAAAGCTTTGTGCGGATGGATGATGAACATAACGAGAGCTGCATGACGAGGAGCCAAAATGAGACGCATCGAATCGCACTGTACCCAGGTCATGTTTGTAGGCACTGCCTTTCTGCACTGTCAATGATGCCATCTAGTGGTGAGTCGTTTATAGTACATGCAGATTTCATAAAGGGCACTGAAGCGTCCATAATCACCTTAATAAAGACAGAGACAGAGGGTGGAGTGTCCAGCCTGAGACCAGAACAATGCAAGTCCAATTCAAGACGATTATTGTAATTGAGACAAATTGCCAGCCTAATAAGAGCTTAAAAAACAACTGTATTTTTCTGTTCATATTTTAGTTTCTTTAACTGTTCAGAATTGTAACATAACGTATGCTGAGAGGTCCCGTGGTGATCCACTCCCAAAATATCTACCCCAGTTTTAAACATTCAGTTTATTTTTTTGACTTGTCACGTTCTAGTGACTCCTTGTGGCGTCTTGGGTAGATTACCCGAGGTAGAAGGCCGTCGTGGGTTCCTTCCTAAGGGTTTCGGTGTAGACTTCTGCAAAGACTGCCCTGTCAGACAGATGGTATTACTCTTAACATGTCCACTCCGTCAGGTCCAGAAGGCATCGTGCTCCACGGTGGCCCGGGGGGAGGATGTGGGGAGGAAGGGGACCATCTCCCAGTACTTCACCACGCTACACTGTCCGGTGTGTGACGAGCTCACCCAGCTGGGGGTCTGTGCCAGCTGCCGGGCCGAGCCCCAGAGGGTGGCCGTAACACTCTACCAGGATATGAGGCTGTGGGAGAGCCAACAAGACCAGCTGCTGAAGGTGAGAAGCTGGGAGCCAGGACCTCGTCCCTCCGTTGATGCGGTTTGACATTTCTGGGTTAGGTCATGCTAAATAGTCTAAGCAGTGTGTCTGGATTTTAGTTTTCTAAAAACAACTAATGGAAATGCAGTAAAGCTTCGGATTGTATTTTCAGCACTGTTTATATTCCGAAATTGCCTTGTAATATTACAGGGATAGTTCTCTCCAATCAGCTGGTGACGTTCTGTAGCTAGGATATGAGCTTTAACGACTCATCGGTTTTTAAACCTCCAATCTCATGTTTCCCATTGGTGCAGATCTGTAGAAACTGTAGCGGCAGTGCTGAGCGACAGGTTCCGTGTGTGTCTCTGGACTGTCCCGTGCTCTACAAGCTGTCCCGGGCAAACAGGCAGCTCTCCAAGGCCCCCTACCTCCGGCAGCTCCTGGAGCAGTTCTGAATCCGAACACACGGCCCAGAACAGCACACCGCTACTCTGGTGCTAAACCAACGCTGTCCCATCCAGCTCAGTGTTTGTCCGTCTTTTCCTTTTAATGGTGCTTTTGATTGAACCCTGTTGGGTTTTCATTTTGTCCCGTTGTTATTTGTTATACAAGTATTTCTGATCTAAGTGCAGACTGGCTTGAGTTTCACCTCCTGTGGTGAGGGAGGGGTTGGGTTTTTTTTAGGGCTTGTGTTTTTGTTGTCATTCTCACTTGCTCGTTGTCTTCATTAACTGCTATTCGTTGGTTGTGAGTGAAGCTGATGTTTTCTCTTCAGATGTTTTATCTGAACGTAGGTCCGCATCTTTGGGGTGGGATTAACTCCGATCAAAGACGACCCTATTTTATTTTGTATGCGCTGTAGCAATTTGTAAATGCTAGACTCGGAAGTCTGAACAGTATTTCTAAGGAGCTCCTTACGACACAACGATTGATTAAAAACACCACTGTTTAACTTCATATCCCTTTTTATAGCAAATACAATTTTGTAAATATTTACTGTACAGTTGCCCACCTGAAATCTCATTCTGCATCAGCATTAGAAGAAGCTCTTACTACAGAGGACAAATCAAGTGGTTTTTATGCATTCTGTTTGTGTGCCATACATTTGTTTCTTTAAGCCTTGATTGTATTTATGTCCATTTTTGCAAAGCATATCCTTGTACTCTAAGGCACAAATGCTTATCAAGAAGATAAACTTCATTTCAGTTTTTACTTCTGGGACTGTTGCAATACCGTACTTTGATAATTTATGGCAAGAGTATATTTCCTTGTGCATATTTGTTTTGTAAACATTTCTAATACATTCACCATGTCAAAACCGCATATCATTTATACATCTCAAAATTGATTCTGTTATTTACCAAACAAAGTATACACAGGATCTGTGTATTTGTATAAATGTAAAAAAAAAATATGAAGGAAATGTGTTTTTTGGTTTGTTTTTAATGGACCTTGCTGTGGGTGGAGGTTGAAGATTGATATAATAAAACTCAATGTATAAAATGTTTTGGCCTTTGCATTTCTAAAAATATTCTCATGATTGTGATTTGCATTGTTTTAATTTAAAAAATCAGAACGATTGAGTTAACAGGTCACACATCTGAATAAAACAACAACAGCAAATCACTAGACAGTTCATCACAGCACAAATACAGTTATGTTTAAAAATATTTTTTTTTACAAAAAGTGCAAAAACAAACGGTCTGACAACATTCATCAGGCCACATTGGTGGCTAAAGACCTATCTTCAACTGCCTATAATTCACAAATAGGATATACCAGAGCAATTTAAATCTTTAGTATATGTAACGGAAAAATATCTGTAGTGTTTCATTAGTGATTCTTCACAGTAAAACGTTAATTACATTATTAAATGGTTGTTAGGGGCCTAAATAACCATATACATATCCCCCAAACATAGAATAATGTACACATATGCTGTGTTAAAGAGGGGTTAATCATATTGCACTGTAAATATGTTGTATCAAACATTTTTAATGGGAAGTATAGAAGCACAGGACCTGACCATCTCTGGAGAAACATGGCTGTTCTAGAATACAGTTGTGTTTTAACAGCACTTGGAATCGTGGGGCATCTCATACCGACTACAGCCCTTTGGCTAGGACTCATTCTTATCATGTTTCAGCCAAACGCGCCATTTCAAAAATTAAAGCAGCGTTTACAGTGAAGTGAATTAAGTCTTTCAAACTTGCCTTGCGGACAAAGCAAATTCAGATTGAATCCTAGGCTTGGTGCGATAGAGTGTTACGAGATAGCGTGATTGAAATGTAAAGGTAATTTTAGATTGAGCCAACATGTAGAGTTTACAGTGTATAAACTCCACTTGTTGAAAGCTGCCAGCGCTCTGTTTACACATTCTTTCATTCACAATGTGCATTATGAGGTCACACACTAATTCTGAACAGTGAGAGAGTACCTGTAAGGGAGTCGCCCTGGCAGTAGAAATACGCTTTTGTACTGAACCTAAGTCAAGTCTGAGTTGATATGAAGATGAACTACCACATACAGTTAGGTCCGGAAATAATTGGACACTGACAAGTTTTATTTTGGCTGTTAACCAAAATATATTCAAGTTACAGTTAAATAATGAATATGAACTTAAAGTACAGTCTCTCAGCTTCAATTTGAGTTTAGTCACTTTAATATGTAGCCCCCTATTTTTCAAGGGACCAAAAGTAATTGGACAATTGACTCAAAAGCTGTTTCATGGACAGGTGTGGGCTATTCCTTCGTTATTTCTTCATCAATTAAGCAGATAAAAGGTCTGGAGTTGATTCCAGGCGTGGCATTCACATTTGGAAGCTGTTGCTGTTGTGAACCCACAACATGTGGTCAAAAGAGTTCTCAACGCAAGTGAAATAGGCCATCCTTAGGCTGCAAGAAAAATCCATCAGAGATAGCAAGAACATTAGGAGTGGCCAAATCAACAGTTTGGTACATTCTGAGAAAAAAAGAATGCACTGGTGAGCTCTGCAACACAAAAATGCCTGGACGTCCACGGAAAACAACAGTGGCGGATGATCATAGGATCATGGTAAAGAAAATCCCCTTCAGAACATCCACCCAAGTGATGAACACTCTCCAGGAGGTAGGCATATCATTATCCAAGTCTACCATAAAGAGAAGACTTCACAAGAGCAAATACAGAGGGTTCAGCACAACGTGCAAACCATTCATAAGCCAAAAGAATAGAAAGGCCAGATTAGATTTTGCCAAAAAACATCTAAAAAAGCCAGCCCAGTTCTGGTACAGCATTGTTTGGATAGATTAAACTAAGACAACCTGTACCAGAATAATGGGAAGAAACAAGTATTGAGAAGGCTTGGAATGGCTCATGATCCGAAGCATACCACTGCATCTGTAAACCACGGTGCAGGCAGTGTGATGGCATGGGCATGCATGGCTTCCAATGGCACTGGGTCACTAGTGTTTATTGATGATGTGACAGAACACAAGCAGCCGGATGAATTCTGAAGTGTATAGGGATATGTTGTCTGCTCAGATTCAGCGAAGTTGATTGGACGGCGCTTTACTTTACGGATGGACAATGGCTCAAAACGTACTGTGAAAGCAACCCAGGAGTTTTTTAAGGCAAAGAAGTGGAATATTCTGCAATGGCCGAGTCAATCACCTCATCTCAACCCGATCGAGCATGCATTTCACTTGCTGAAGACAAAACTTAAGGCAGAAAGATGCACGAACAAACAACTGAAGACAGCTGCAGTAAAAGCCTGGCAAAGCATCAGAAAGGAGGAAACCCAGCGTTTGGTGATGTCCATGCATTCCAGACTTCAAGCAGTCATTGCCTGTAAAGAATTCTTCACAAAGTATTAAAAATGAACATTTTATTTATGATTGTGTTAATTTGTCCAATTATATTTGAGCCCCTGAAATAAGGGGACTGTGTATGAAAATGGTTGCAATTCCTAAACGTTTTGTATGATATTTTTGCTCAACCCCTTGAATTAAAACTAAAAGTCTGCACTTCAATTGCATCTCTGTTGTTTCATTTCAAATCCATCGTGGTGGCGTACAGACCCAAAATTATGAAAATTGTGTCAGTGTCCAAATAGTTCTGAACCTAACCGTAAGTACTGCAATGCAGGTTTGATTGAACTGAGCCACTAATTTAGCAGAAACGCCTGAGCGCAGTCTCAACATCCGGTTTTCAGGGGAATTAAGTTAGGTTAAATACTGTATCCCTGAAAACAGGTGTTTTTCCAGTTTTATTTAATGCCGCTACGTCTGAGTCATATGGAGTTACTGCCAACATCTAAAATATGTTGAAACGTGAATATTGCCTTTAAATTTCAACCGCACCATGACACACCTAGTCCCTCTTCTCCCGGTCCAGTGAGAGCTGCAGTTTCTTCCTGGGCGATTCCCCGAGCAGAGAGAGAGAGTCTGAGAAAGACGACCCGTCTGTGAGCTCTAGAGACTGGCTAGCAGAGACAGATTTGGCAGCGAGGTCCCCTGATGTCCCGGCAACATCAGGTCGTGGGAGCTCTTTGTTCGGAGATGACGGCGCTTTGTTAGGGATTAAAGAAAGCGCTTCACTAGGAGACGACACCAGTGCTTTAGTGGGAGAGTTCATAAGGCTGGCATCATCCATCTCAATGACCTCAAAGTCGGCATCGTTCCACTGTTCCGCCTCTTCATCTTCCTCTTGTTGCTCCTCCTCGTCATTGGCTCCTGAGTCCAGCAGGGCTTGGCGGTACTCGCTGTCATCGGGCTCCTTGTGGCCTCTAACGCGGGGTGTCCTGCTGGCACCACCAGGGGATGAAGCCAGCCAGTACATGAAGGGGAAGAGGATGGAAGTGACGGTGGACGTGCCCAGGGTCAGGTACATGAGCAGGGGGTGTCTGTGGATCCTCCCCAGCAGGAAGCCCAGCAGGGCGGGCAGCACCATCTCCCCGAGGGCCGCGCCCACCACAAACACAGCGGCGGAGCGTCCCGTCACCGTGGTGTACTGCTCCACCCAAGAGATCCCGCTGGGGAAAATGGTGGACATGGAGGCGCCGTAGACCCCGGTGCAGATCCACAGGGCCAGCTGATTAGTGCTGAAGAGGGTGAGGAGCAGGGAGGACAGGGTGGACCCCACCAGGCTCAGCAGGATCATGGTGCCCGGGTGCATGCAGGTGGCGAAGAAGATGGCCAGGCCACGGAAGGCGGCAAACGTCCCCCAGAACAGCGAGTTGAGCCATGCTGCCCGGGACTGGTCCATGTGGATGTAGTCCTTGGCGTAGGTGAAGATGAAGGAGCCGTACGCCACCTCGGCCCCGACGTACCAGAAGAAGAACACGAAGAGCATGGAGATCAACGCGTTGTGATGCTTGGACACCAGGGACTTCCCCGCGGAGATCTGGGCCCCGTCGTTTGAGGGGCCGCGTCGAGCATAGAGGAAGAAGAAGAGAAAGGAGACGAACAGGATGAAGCCGCCGATCACAATGTAGGCCCACATGGACGAGAGTGTGCTGCTACTGTGGACAAAGCGAATGATGGTGGATGAGGACACGCCCCGGGGCACGTGGTCCATGACGGGCCCCGGGGAGGCCGGCACAGCGGCAGTCGTACTGTTGTTTGTAGCCACGTCCAGGTCTGATCCGAAGAGCAGCTTGGCAATGATGGGTGAGGCGAAGGCCCCGGCTGCAAAGCTGAAGTGCAGGGCCTGCATGTGGGGGCCAGCCTGGTCCCCCCACGTCTGCAGGATCAGAACATTACCACCTGCCAGAGAGGACAGTTCATTAACAGCCTCAGGGATGCTGAGGACTGATGACTTTATTGATCTGTATAGTATATTCTCATTTACTGTCTTAAAGATCTGCTCCAGCAATTGTTTGATGCTGCCCATGTATAAACAGTATAAACAGTGTATATACTGTGTATATACTGTATATATATATATATATATATATATATATATATATATATATATATATATATATATATAGGAAGATGTGGTCTTAGCTAGAAAGATTACAGGAAATATATATATATACAGTTAAGCCCACAAGTGTTCATACCCATGCCAGATTTTGAGCTACAGTGAATTTTTATTTGACCAGTAGGTCTCTTCTGGCTGGAAATGACATAAACAAGTGACAAAACACGATAAGACATTGTGCTGGAGATACAAATGAATAACGTAACTATTCATTTTTCACATCTTTACGAAAAATGCCTTGTCCAACATTATTCATACCCCTTGAAATTGTTGCAAATTTTTGAGAAAATGCAAGTTTCTATACCATTTACAATGGTCTTGTAATTTCCGCCATGAGAGAGCATTCTAATTACCTATAAATTGAGAACCGCTGAACAGTAGTAGTTCTCTAGTCAGTTACTAGTCAACTGCAAGTCATGGTTAAAAACAGAAATAGTTACGTTATTCATTTGTATCTCCAGCACAATGTCTTACCGTGTTTTGTCACTTGTTTATGTCATTTCCAGCCAGAAGAAACCTACTCTATTGGTCAAATAAAAATTCACTATAGCAAAATTTTGGCATGGGTATGAATACTTTTACCTGCAAAACCATTCCCTTTTTGGGGGTTGTCTTGCTGCTGCCTCTCCAGTGCACCTGCTGTCACTTCAATTTGCAACAAAACAGGTGACATTGATTCCCAATCACATATGCTTCCTAACTTGATAGATTGATATCCCTGAAGGTTAATTGATTTGGTGTTATAATGTGATGATTGTGTTCCCTTAATTTTTCGAGCAGTGTATATAAGAAGTTGGTCTGAAGGTGCCCACTGATGTCATTGGACTCCCAATTTGCTTGAGGAACAGTGGGACCCAGTCCTCTTGGGATCTTAGACCACATAGTTTATTAAGTCATCATTATCTTTAGGCCTAAGAGCAAATTATAGCACTGTGGATTGTTCTCACCATTCAAATGTTTTGATTGGCTGAGGATGTACATAGATGCTCATTTATAATAGCCCATTTAAGGTATTTCCAGGATGTGCTTAACCCACTGAGGAAATTGATGGCATATTAAAAAGATGAGGTCCTCAGATGGGCGGGACTTGAACATTGCTAGATGCTAGATTATTTAGTGCCTACCTGTATCCAAAAAACCCATGGAAACACCAATACTGGACATCAGAATAGTGAGGAGAAGAGCCGTCTTAGAAAAAGGGATGGAAAACATCCCAAACGCTGTGACCAACATGGAGAGACCTGTAGAGAAGTGGAGTTAATACTGCAGGGTATGTAACTAGCAAGCACCAAGCACAGTGTAAAGGTCACGAACACACATAAAAAAAACAAAAAACACCCACAGCATTCCTCCATCAACATAAGAGATGTATTTCACTTAAGGTTATTTGTTAATACTGCACACTAATATAACGACAGGGCTAATAACAAAACACGATTGAGCCACTTAGCAGACGCTTTCATCTAAACCGAATTACTGAGTATAAATTTTTCATACGGACGGCCGGGCGGGAATTCAAGCAAATGTTCGTTTCATTTCAACGTCAAGCACCGTGCTCTAACAGCTGAGGCACTCAGGACCAGAACATAACTTCAGGATAAATCTGATCAGTCTTCTGTGGACACCGTGAATCTGTGGTCTGAGTTAAGTTTGGGTGTATTTTTAGGCTGTGGACGTACCCAGCAAGAGGTGACTGTTCATGCAGTCAAAGAGAATCCCCGACAAGACAGAGCCACCTATATATCCTGTTGAGCGACCCACGAAGATGTAGGAGAGGTTGCTGATGTCCTGGTTGACGTTGATGGCTAGGTCTTGAAATGTAGGGCCTAAAACAGAGATACTCATCCCCTGTAATACCAAAACAACAGAACACATATCAAGCATTGCATAAATACATTGTGAATAAAACGGCCTATCTCGGAATGCTCTAGTTCTCAGACAGATCTATTTTCTAGATCTTTTTGTGTTGCAGAGTATACTTTTTGTGGTTTAATATCCCTCCTGGTAGGAAGAAGGTAATTCCAAATTGTGCATTCACACAGATGCAAGGAAGAGAACACTTCAACCTGTCCTCATGTTGAAGAACGGGTTTTACAAATATGAAATGTAAATCCTGTACATCACATTTCAGTGGCTGAGTTGAGCGATAAGGGCAGAACAAAAAAAGCATTACATGGTTTTAAATGATAATAATAATATATGTTATCGATAACCAGAGAAGCAACTATTTTCCTAAAATGCCAGTGAAAGAACCACAGAATTAATCGATTTAATCTTGAAATGGACAGTTCTTAATTTGAGACTAATGTAAAATAAAGTGAACCTGCATTTCAGAAATTAACTACTGGAAAAGGTGGCTGAATTATGACTGAGATAAAACAAAGCACATTCATTTTATAACTATGTCCCTCTTGTGCCAACTGAATTTTGTAATTGCCGGATCTATAGAAATATGCATAATTCTACCTAGATTCAAATTCGGGCCTAGTGGTATCGCGCGTGACGTAGGTACTAACATACTGTACGCTACTATACTATAACGAAGGGAATCACATACATAAGCCCTCGTCCCTATGAAGAGCTCATTTAAAGTGGAATCTGCTGCATATTTCCGGGCCTTTATTATGACGGTCCATTCAGACGTCCCTTGGGCTGGCCTCCCTACGATATACAAGTAGCTGTCATTACCAGTCCGAGGAATGATGCACAGAGCGCCAACGTGACCACCCAGCGGCTGCAGCCTCCAGAACCACTGGAGTTGTAACCGCTGCCGATTATTTCGACCTCGTCGTCAAAACCGGAATTCGAACTCCTTTTCCTTCCTTTCATTACACTCTTCAGCCCTCGTCTCGTGTCTTTCCTCTTGTCGAACAGCGTGTTTTCTTCTTGGTCATCATTATCCTCCCCCATTCTAGCAAAACGAACATGCTTCTTTTTTACAGCAGGAACCCTGGCCGTTGAGGCAGACATGATCTAGCGGTTAAATTGGAGCTACCGGTCTGTATCGCGCTGGAGGTTGGCAAGATTGACAAGCTCGCTCCAGTGCGGTTGCTAAACAAACTGCGCACACTGACCGCAGTGCGCCTGCCGCGAACGACACTTATCGTACTGTCTCTGTAGGTTGAGGTTCATTCAGACATCCATTGCATAATCGGACAAGGAGGACGCTAGCTGCTGGTAAAAGCCTACAACAACGATACCGTGTTTCCATATGGATGACCGATTCAGCTGACTCCTTAGTTTACAGGAAGTAACCTTTGTAATAAAAACAGCGACCTCTAGAGGTATGGCAAACGGTTTTAACGTTATTATATTCTGTAATAATAACTTTATCGTTTTATCAGTAATTGAATGTTATACAAGTACTGAATCGTTGATATCAAACATAATTATAACACATTAATATGCGTTGAAAAAGCTTGCCATACAGTTGATGGTGTATAATCAGAGTATTGAGTCCTTTTTGCGACTGAAAATAAATGAGGGTTTTTGCTAGTCAAACACATACCCCCTTTTTTATGCTTAAAAGTGTCAACAATTATATGTGGATACAAACGTTTCTGGTGAAAACGGGCCGATTTACGAGTGCTAATCAATAAACCATCACGCATTAGCTATCACAGCTAAGTTACCAGGAAAGTTAATGAGCCACACATTCACCCAGCGACTAACGGTGCTCACTGGCGTATTCAACTAACGTTAATGTCTTCATGTCAGAAAGCCCACGTGAAGTCTGAGTAAAGTGTCAATCATTAATGTTGCGCTGCATGTGTAATTTATGCAGACAGTAGTAGCTTTCATTTATTGCATATTCGTATAGAATACTGTGTAGCTGTACTTGCTTATGACACAGTATTATTTGTGTTTGTTTGATTAAAGTGCAAGCAGTTGTATTACAGTCAGATTTCATTCACAGTGAGTATCATCATGATCATCATCATCAAGAAGGGTGGCAGTGACATTCGTCAGTTTTTTGGGCAGCCTCAGAAAATAAGTTGAGAGCAGTGAGAACATGAGTACCAGTCAGATGATAAAAGTATACAGTACCACAAGAGATGAGTCAATGTTTCTTGATCAAATAATAATTGCCATTCAGATCACAAATGGTTAGTAATCCATTCCTGAACATTATGGCAAGAAACACCACTTGTTTACTGATAATATTTATTTTATGTTCACTCTGGTGCGTTCAGAGTAAAGAGAGAAGGAGAGCAAGAGCATCTGGATGCCGACAGGGCAGAGAAAGCAGGTGACCTCAGTTGACACGTTTTAGTCTTACCTTGATGCAGCTATAGTGATGAACGATGATAAACCCAACAAAAAACTAGGAACCAATTATTACTTTGTTAAAAATATGTATTTTAATTTCAGTTGTAGTACATAGTACTAGTTACATAGTACTATGGCATAACATATACAATCAAATTAAAACATGAAATCATGCAAATAAAAAGATATGCGACAAGCAAGAACATGCTTAAATGACTGCAAAAAGCTATGAGGGATTTCAATGATCAGTAATATACAATGTGTACATTTAAAGAAATACATCCATGTGAACAGAACAATGCAGGGATAACAATGGGGTGAAATGTAGCAAAGTTGATATTTTATGAAACAAAATAGAATGCTGTCAAGTGCAGTGATATAATTCAATATTAGGCATCAATACACCCTGAACTACACTTGTGTACAGCCAAAGTCTGAATAAGATATAACCTAGTAGAAACATGTTATTACACCATTTCAAACAATATGATGTTGAATTTGGTCTTTAGTCAGTTAATCAAAACATTACATGCATAGACTCATCTCTACATTCTCTTTATATGCCTTAAATACTGGGACATTCCCACAAAGTGACAGCAAACATCTTTGGATGGCAAGGAATTAATTCAGTACAAGATACTTTCTGTTATCGACAATAATTATACTAAAATAACTAGTATGGTGTGTATGGCAAAGAGGTATCTCAGTAAACCTCAGAGGTACAATTTCAGGAATTTCTATTACTTGAGAAATTACCTGAGGCTTTTATTGGTGATTTATGAACCTACGTATGCATGTCTGTGATGTTAAAATAGCATTAATAACTAATTATGAAATTAACATAACATAAAAAAATAAACACCTTCATAAAATTATATAGTTTGACATTGCTTATTACAAAGGCATTTTCTGGTTAGAAACAAAACATCTGCTTAAGCATTTCTTGTGACACGGGGTATTATCTAATTAATAGCACAAATATAAATGGTGGAAATTCAAAGCATATATTTAGAAGCATAGAAAACAGAATTTCCACAGCAATTTTTGATTTCAAGGTTCTCAGAATTTCTGATTTATTTGCATTTCCCCTGTTCACAGAATTCCACTGAAGCACAGGTGTTCTCAACAGTGTACAGACATGTAGCAATCTTTCGGAGAACAGTGAAGTCTGGGCAGATGAAAGACAGTCTCCTTATGTTTGGATAATCTATAAGAACATACAGTGGGGAAGGGAAATGCTGCCCAAACACTTATGCGGGTCATGTTTTGTAGTGGTTTGAACCTCAAGCTCTGTCTCACAATGACTGCTAGGACTAGATACCACACATTTGCATGACATCTGAGGTAGATTGTGTCACAAGTCCTGCCTTGGAGAAACCAATTACCCACAAAGCTGGACAGTTTGGATTTCGAGAAGTTATGACTTTTCTGCATGCTTAGTGGTCAAGTGATTGTCGGGTCAAAATCCTTCACTGTAAAAGTTGTGGGTTCTCAAGTTCTGCAAGAGCAATCTTTATAATTATCAATGATTGTTGCTGAAATGCTGGAGGATAAGTTGAAACATAAAACATTTGAAAAGCCTATTAAACTACCCTGAGGGTGGTGCTTTGGCAAAGAACTGGCCACAGATAATCCGCCATATTTTTTACATTTCAAGGTCACACCCAGAAGAATCAACAGAAAAGGTTGGACCATTTTGTCTTGAATACATAAAATAATGAGAAAGGCTAACACCCATTAATGATGGCATGACATCAGCCGCTAAACAAATACTAGAAAAAAATAAATAAAAATATGAAAAATATGATCATTTAAAACAAATATTTTTTCTAACAAGAGGTTAACAAACCGAACACACAGTCAAAGGTTAGCTTCACTCAACTTGACTAATGGTCACATTTGCCAATAATTAATTGAGCTCATTTCTCTAGTATCTTGGAGATGGTGAGTATACTACAATTAGAAAATATGTTGAAAGTATAATATTGGTTTACTATATGTGCTGGACAAAATACTGTTCATCTTCAACAATAAAAACCTATTCATAATATTCATTCATTAAACATCAAGTTTCATGTAAATTACTCCCTAGAAATCAGCATTGACATTCATCCTTCACTCACATTGCATAGTCAGACATGCAGACTTTCAGTTTTTGGGTCCTGTTCTGTGCGAGCTATAAACTATGCATACAAAAATGACAATAGCAGTTGTGATGTAAAACACTGAAAAGCACATCCAGGCACTGAGTACATCAGGCAAAATAAGAACCCCGGCTATACTGTATCAGAGATCATATCTACAGTAAATCGAGCCTGGGGTGAAGTCAGGCCTATTTTAGGTCTGGACTACTGTAGCCTTGAGATGACGATGATGACATTTCATATTTCATGGGCGGAATACTGTAATTGTGCTTCAAGATGATCCATTGCAGTGCTTATGCACCTTTAAAACTAAGACAATAGTAAACCCGAACCCCACTAGAAACGACCCATCTCATTTATCGACAATCTCTTCAAGCACTTCTTTGAAGTGATATGGTATGCTCAGGTCAAACATCAAAACATTTACTCACTAATTCCCTTAAACATTCACAATCATGTTTTAAGAGAGTATTGAACCCCCCAAAATCACACTGTTCTATAAACAGTTAAAGGTTTAACTTTAAAAGCTAAAGCATAATTTTCCCCAGTCATTTGAGAAACTGACATTTCTTTGACCATATGGTCAATTAAGTTCCCAGTGCTGATTGCAAACACCATTCTAAAAACGAACCCAAGACTCAAGTTAATGTTTTCCTTTCAAAATCCTGCAATGTCTAAAAACTATTTTCAACGTTGTATTGGACAATTTTAGGCAATAACAAGTAGGATCCTCAATGCCATTAGAGAAACACTGAAAACATGAGAACTGAGTAGTAAGACCAGACACTGCCTTTCTTAAGGAAATAAGTGCTGGCCGCCTTCAAAAAGCACCCATGTAAAGTGTGTTCCCTTGTACATTTTTCCTTTTAACCTTAAGTCATGTCAATAGCTGGAAGATTGATGGAAAATAACAATCCAATGCATAGCATTCATGTTCAACTGTGTATGTGGCGTATCTATGAGTATAACCCGATATGTATTATAACTTCAGAGTTCTCCCCGCCTTCTCCTGCAAAGCAGCCATTAAAACGATTGTTTACACATACACAGGCCTATACATTTTTCATCCATACTTAGAACATAACAAAGCGACGAATCAGCAGTCCCTAGTGTGTGCATCTTCAAGTGAGTCTGCCTCTGTCTGTGTGTGTGTGTGTGTGTGTGTGTGTGTGTGTTTGTGTGTGTGTCTGTCTGTCTGGGTGTTTCACTTCATTTTTAGAATACTTAGATGACTGAGTCACGGTCCGCTGTCTTCACATGTCCTGCGTCTCCCTGACCGCCACCGCTGTGCTCCAGCATCTGCTGCATGGCCGCCTCCTTCTCCCTCTGGATACGTCTAGCCTCCACCCAGGGGATCAGACACAGCACGGCCCCACCGATTATGGGAGGGATACCGGCCAAGTAGAAGGCCACATCGTAGCTCCCCAGCCTGTCTCTCAGGAACCCTGAAGGAGGGGGAGGGAAGGAGGACGATAGCGGGAGAGATAGAACGGGGAGGTGGAGAGAAAGAGACAGACAGGGATCCTGATTGGACAATTTACCTTTTCAGATGCAGAAGCTTGGCGGGCTTTTCTACGCAGGTCCCAGTGGCGTGTCAAAACCCACTCTTGACATACCAACTGTTTTTTTACCAGCCAGTAAATGTGGGGGTGGATTAGGGTGAAGGCCCCTCTGTCCATCCCCTGTTTTCCCTTCCTCAGCAGGGTGACTTCCTGCTTCTACCAGTATCCACCTTTTTCCTGCAACGCCAGTTTTCATGAGAAAAACAGACGTCTTGTGTGTGGTACGGCGCGAGGAGGTTTGCGCATGACTCGTGTTGAAAATATATGGGTTAGAACAAGCTTAAAATGCATGAATAGATGTCTAAGCGCTTAAAATTCCCAGTGTACATTGATATTCCACAGGGTATATTTTTATATTCGTAACACAATGTCTCTCATATCAAGTTTTAATTGTAGGTGTGGAGTTGTAATGTTTTGAAGATTTAATTATTATCCTTTATGTTAAATTAAGTGCTGCGTTTTCACAGGTCAAAATAATCTATTAATAATATAAAACTGAGATTTTCATTATCGTCTCTGTAATTTTTATAACACCAGGTGGTGCTAGAGGTATGTAGGTATGTAGCGAAGTTTTACTTAAACATGTCTTGGAGGCAGATCTGCCCCGAAGGCAGAAATCAATGTGATTGGTTGACTCACTTTAGAAGGCGTAGCTTATATCCAAACTTTGAAGTGACTCAGTTTAAGTTCAAATCCAAAATGCCTGGGTTAGGGATAAGGTTGTGTTTAAATTAGTCTTAAAGGTAACAGTAGGCACAAGCACAAACCCTGGTTTCTTCTTGGAGCATGCAGCAATTTGAAATGCAGACTCCTCCAACTCCACTGAGTCAAAAATCACATTCACCTCTTTGTTCAGGGCAGATTTGCCTCCCAAGACAGGTCTGAGGAAGTGAAACTCCCACTTGCCAAAAAGCACACTTCAGGTAGACAAGCATTCATGTCTTATATCATGAAGGTGTCTTTCAGATCATTCAACAGTGCACAACAGCCAAGTGGCTTTATGATTGACCTTGTGGCAACGCGACTCCTTATTGTCCCCGGCAGATGTCATTATGATCCTAGCGCATCGCTTCCCAACTCCTAGTCACAAATTCAAAAGCATTAGACTAAAAGGCATTCCCACCACCATACCGTACCATACCTGCAATGGGAGGACCCACTGTCATGGGCACGGACATCATGCCCAGCAGGAAGCCGATGGCCTGGGACACGTTCTGAGAGCCCACCAGCTCGAAAGCGATGGGGGCCATGATGCAGATGAAGCAGCCGTCAAACAGGCCCATGAGCAGGCACACAGCGATGAGACCGCCGAACACGTTACACAGAGGGATCATCATGGACATCAGGCCGATGACCAGGAACGAGGACACCTGTGGACACATCGCAGCTCAGGCATCAGCGGGCCTGAGTCCAGTAACGTTTATGAAACCTCGAATGGCGGAAAAACACCCGCAGCTCCGCCCGGTAAACTTGACAGTCAACTGGTCAGTAGCTGGGTGCCAACACGGCGACCAGGTGGTCATTTCAGTCTGGCGGTTAGTTGGGCCGTACCTGCAGGTAGACTTTTTGGACTCCCTGTACGTAGTCGGCCACGCGTCCGAAGATGAGACGTCCCACGCCGGACGTCACGCCGATGCACATGAGCAGGACCTCCTTGTTGGCGTCTTCTCCGAAGCGCTCCTCCACGTGCTTCATCTTTAGGACGGACACATGGGAAATAACCGTCAGACCTCCACTGCCATGTTGCTGCGTGAGGTAATGCGGTGTAAAGTGCTTCACGATATACTGGCGGGACAACAAAAAAGACTAGCGGACGTTTAGAATGTAATTGTTTTTAGGTGTAACTCGAAGGACCGTAACATGACGCATACAGTATATGGAACACAGAACGCAATGTCTTGACCCACTTTGTGGGGAATGTGCAGGAACAAGGTTGTGGGGATCTTTAAGGGGACCTGTGTTTGCTTCTGAGCGTTCTGGCGCTTTAACCACAAACCGGCAGACCCTGATTAAATCAGTCAAGGGTTAAAAGGGACGGGGAGGTCTTTGGGACCCTGGTATGTCTGTAGTTGTCTGAGTTGGGGCCTGGTTAAAGGGGGCTGCACAGCTTTCCTCATGTTTCAGACATGATCAGGCGTGTCACTGTGAAGTGACCCTGCCCCTAATCTCCACACCAACGTGTTTCAGGAAGGGGCACCATTCACACAACACAGAAAACCCCGCCCCCATCTCACTGCCTCCACGGTCCTCCACCCCCCAATCTCACTGCCTCCACGGTCCTCCACCCCCAATCTCACTGCCTCCACGGTTCTCCATATCCCTATATCATATTCATAGTAAAACAAACTCCTTATGGTGAATACACAGGCAAAGAGACGGCACTATCACAACCATCAGTGACACAGCCGCGGTCACAGCTATAACAGCATGAACATGTTACAGGCTGTTGCCAGTCCCTCCTACCCGGGTGCACCAATCGCCAAGCCCCAGAGCTGGGAAGGCTGCCTGGAAGGCCCAGCCCAGTACCCGGAGAACCGTCATCAGCTGCAGCCTCCAGGGACAACACCACCACAACCAAACACCTTCCTGCTGCTGCCTCCCTCCCAAACAAAGAGCCTCCCTTTCTCTCCACATCCCTTCTACAGCATGACTTTCTTCTACAGCCCTGGAACGTTGTTGTTTTTGTTTTGTTTTTTAACATTTAGACACATAGATGTTTGAGTGAACTTCCAAGTACATTCACTGATAAAAGTAACAATTTAAGAAATCACAGAAACACCTTGAAAGCATTTATGCAATTATGCAATATTGAAAAATGTAATTTCCTTATGCAGAAAAAGTTATTGATGCCCACGGGTCTGGGAGGGTTACAAGGTCATTTCCAAACTTTTGGAAATACATCATTCCACTTTCCAACGGATCATGTACAAATGAAGGAAATTCCAGACCCCTGGCCATCTACATATGACATGTTGTCCCACCAAATTCAGCCCAAAAGCTGACAGATGATCACAGAATTCTCTAAGGGATATACAGGCCTCTCTTGCCACAGTCGACGTCAAAGTGCATGAGTCAACTGACAGAAAGAGACAGCACAAACTTGAGCTACACGGGAGGTCAGGAAGGAAGAAGCCCTACTGTACAGGGGTTAAAGGTTTACATGTCATGGACTTGTGCTATGCCTCCATCACCAGTCATAAACACTCAGGTGTAGTGCAAGGACATGAGGTAAGAGTTCTGACCATCTATTTCTACCAGCTTAAGGAACTTTCCTATAATACACTGTGTAAAAAATTAATAAAAAATCTCAGACTAACAAATTCTGCACATTGTTATTTGAGTTGCAGGAATGTGTGCAGTGATATATCCATGTCAAAACACACTAATCTAAATGGTTTACCGCAAGCACAAGACCATTTGATAAGGAACTGTAATAAAACCACAGATCTGAACTTCCACCCTGTGTGTGTGTGTGTGTGCGCGTGTGTGTGTGTTCTCTTAGGGAAGTGTCCATGCTGAGTCAGTCCCCAGACCTGGTCCCTGCATCATGTGACAGGCATGATCATCAACACTAGAAAATACGTCCACATGATATTGGTCAGGTAAGGCAAATATGGAAAAAAGACAAATTGTCCGGAACTGGTTTGATATTAATACATTTATGATATTAACGCCCACACTTTATTTTATTGAACCTACTAACTTAAAGTACAACAAATAGTTTGGTTGTTGTAGCCATCGATTGCCCCATACTAGTTTTACATGTCTGTTCACATCTCTGGGATAAGCAACAGCAAAAAGACAGCCATTACTGGAGGCATGGTCAATGTAGATCAGTTTAGGTTCATCGTTCCAGCTTTAGTCAGTGAGCTCATACATCAATGTAAAACAATCCACAGGCATCAAATAATCTGGTACTAATGGTGTTGGGCAAGTGACCGAATGACTGGTGGTTAAACACCAGAGCCGGCAAGGTGGACTTTGAGCAAGGCATTAAACGCTTATCAGTCCTGTAAATCACCCTGAAAGATGTGTCTGCTAAATGACTAAACTATGAAATGGGCCGTGACCCAATTGATAAATAGGGAACACATTTCTTTTTTTAAGATTCATACAACTGTTTTTATTTTTTTTAAGTAGGCCTTCATTGTAATTGAATTATGTGTAGTGGGTAGTAATGGGGCGCTTACAGGGCAGTTCCTGAGGCCGTGTTGTGGAATTAGGACACACCCAAGGCTGCGAATGAGCGTCTCTGAACTCTAACTATGACACTTTTTTCTCTGTTTGAAAACAGACAGGTATTCTGGAGGGAATACATCTTTCCCAAGTGTCTGTTCTTGATTTACAATACCTTTCTTACGTTGCGGGGTAGTGAAAATGGTTAAGTAACAAAATGGAGTCGGGAAACGTTTGCAGCCCTGACCGGCAGACATGGACAGAGAGCCGTCTGAAGTGATGGTTGAACAATGAGGGCATCTATACGAATATACGAATTTGTGATGCCCCAAATGTCAACCAGGTTTGCTCACTGGGCATATTAAAACATTACGCCAGTCCATGGTGTGCTCTACTCAGTACGCACAACGCCACTGTGTTTGTCCATTTTACTACCCATCAGCCCCTGCTCCCTGCTGGCCCCTCTATTCACCAGTCTATCCAGTCAGTGCCAACCAGTCTATCCAGTCAGCATCATCCCTCCCTATCAACCAAAAAAAAAAAACAGTTGACTCTGTGTCCCAAGCAGCACTCCATTTCCTATGCACTACTTATAACATGAGGCCTATGGGCCCTGGTCTAAGGTAAGTGGACTATATAGAGTTAGGGTTCCACTGGGAACGTGCTGGGACCGTGTTCCTGTCGGTAATCACATATTCTCCCGTACCCTGGCACATGGGCAGACCACATGTGACCTATTGCTTAGTGACTTACCATACGCCAGGTGTCTCTGTTGGGAATATGGAACATCCTCCTTAAATAAATAACCACCCACCCACACACACACACACACGCACACGCACACACACAGGGACACAACAACACTACCATCCACCAGACGACTTTCAACTCTCCCCAAAAAAAATACAGTGAATTGCTCAGTACGTTAAGCAGGAATCACATTTCACACAGAGACATAGGCTGAATGTTATTAAATGTCACTCAGTCTCTTATCCAGAGGTATTTACATGCATTATTGATTTGCATACATTTAACAGCTATTGCACCTTAAAAAAAAATCCTTACAGGCAGGTATTGGAATTAGGGAATGTTTAATTGGCCATGGTGATATATGAGGCCCGGATTGAACATTTAGCTGCAACACAAAGGTTAAAAACATTTCCATTTAGTGCCACAGGATGATTACAATCCTGGGAAGATGTCACCCTTCAGAGGGCCATGTACCTTTCACTGCCTTGGGGTTTGATATTTAGATCAGGTAGAAGACTGCCTCCTACTGGCCCTTACCGTCCAACCAAGCAACTACCCGGGCTACCTTGCTTAGCTTCAGAGGCAAACCAGCAGTGGGATGCAGAGCGTTATGTGTACGTAGATTCAGATGGATCAAAACAAGAGC
>JACXGI010007224.1:21281-38416 GCA_016801175.1 Esox masquinongy
ACACACACACACACACACACACACACACACACACACACACACACACACACACACACACCAGGGACTTGAGTCTATGCCCTACATATTCTGTTAACTCAAATGATTTTGTTGACCTAATTACATGTGGCCAATGCTGGAAGAAAAACGAGAAAAAAAAACATTTAAAAGCACGTTTTATCTCAAAAAGACCTTGAGAGATAAGGTAATCTTCCTAAGTTGTTTTAACTTCGATGTCTAGAGGAAGACGAGCACGATCCTGTTATTGGTGTTATCAACACCATTCCTACACAGAAATGTTGGGGGTTTTACATCATTAAAACAATTCGGGTAGAACATTTTGTAACTATTATTTTATTACCGTTTGTGTTTCATAGAAGCACAGGCAGCTGCTTTGAACTAATACCATCTGTGGCTCAGCCAGACAAAAACACGCCTACTTATTTCCAAACGCTTACTTGTGCAGCTTCCCAGGCCAGACAACCTCTCTCCGGCAGCTGGGGTCTCCATTAACAACAACCTAAATGGGTTTGTTTGTTGTCAAAGTGGTGGGAGTTAAAAATTCACCAGTGACAGTGGACAGGTTCCCACTATCCCAGGTTTATTCAACTAAAAGAATTAGCAACATTTCTATAATAAACAGCAGATGTAGGGGAAATGTTAACCATGGAATTAAAGCGCTTGACAGGATGGGATTATTCGTTTCTTTCTTCAGGGAATTGATGGACACTGTGTTGTAAAACTAAAAACATTCTTAATATCCTAAATATACTCCACTTTTAATGCATAATGCCTTTGCAATTGACTGCAAAACCAATTTATGTTATCCAACTATTAACGATTGTCTTGACATCACATTTTCAAGTTTCACCATCATATTTTCAGATCTCTAGGTCTTCAGGTCTCTAGGCTTAGACGTGGTACCAACCTTAGCAATAAGTCGGCAAATGAGAATTATTTGAACATGGAAAAATACTAGTCCCTTGTCACATTCTTGCTGACTTTTGCAGGCTACCTGAGGCATGAAACAAACAGATGTGTATTATTAATGTGTGAACCGGCTAAATGGCAAATGGAAGCAGTTCCACTTTACTCAGATTTAAAATGGTTTTTATGAGATATTGGTTTAAGGTGTGACGTCATGACGTCGAGCTGTTTTTATTGACACAAGCGAGTTACATTTTAACATAACGTGGCAGGAGCTCACTTTCAAACTCTGCAAATAAAAAATGTAAAAGTATTTATTAGGGTTGTCCAAGTTAACGCGTTAACGCATGCGATTCATTTAAAATACTTAATGCCGTTCATTTTTTTGTCCCCGTTAACACCTTATTTTTGAGCCTCAGAGCCATCTATAGTTAGAGGTTGGCTTTAGCGGGAGCTGTCACAATCGCACACACTTACTGTTTACAAATCTGTGCTCCGCATGAATTACAGATTTCCCCTGATTAATGTTGGAGATAACATCTCTAGCCACAATTACTACCTTATGCCATTGCCTATTTAAGTAGCCCACCTTATGCATTTGAGAATGTTATCTTGCTCTGTCAGTGATACTGTGGGAGAAATGTACTTAATACTTGTTCATACTAATAATAACCCCGTACTGATTAGAGAAACCTTGCTAGCAACTGAGTTAATGTAATCCCCTGTGTCCCAGAACAATGTCTCCCAAAATGCTTTAATACAATCCACACACTGACTGGAACTTTGTCTGTCTGTAATTTTTTGCACACTAGTAAAATCCATACAGCTCTGAGACACCCATAACACCTCAGGGTACCCACATCCATGTCCTGGTTAAAGTGGGAACCAACACACTACATTTGAGCAGAGTGCCATCTTGATTTTCTGTCCTCCCTCAAACAGGTACTCCAGCCTGGACATCACACATTGGACATGAAGCAACAAGACTGAACCTGCATTCACAACAGTTCCTTCTCAATGCCTTTTCCTTGTCAGGGCCTCTACAAACACATTGGACATGAAGCAACAAGACTGAACCTGCATTCACAACTGTTCCTTCTCAATGCCTTTTCCAGACTAAACCTGCATTCACAACAGTTCCTTCTCAATGCCTTTTCCTTGTCAGGGCCTCTACAAACACATTGGTAAATGAAAGGCTAGTCACAATACATGCAAGATAATCCCCCAATCTAATACAGATTGGGATGCAGCGATGAGTCATTTTTTGTATCCGTGTGCCCTGGCATGAAATAGATTAAAATGTATCTTCTGACAATGCTTCTAATTTCAACAAACGCAAATGCAGTCATACAAAAGTTATCTTTCTATATACTCCAATGACAAAACACTCACCAAAGTAAATTAATAGAAAAATAAGGATATAGTGTCAAAAGAAACGCACATTCCTTTTCTGTAATTGTTTATTACACATTGTCTGGAAATGTTTTTAGCAAATAACGTATTGGACTTGATAGAGAATAATAGAGAATAAATTATAACTACAGGACAACATGACATGAGCAAAAAAAAAACAATAGCTTCCAATAAAAATGACTACAGCAGATTGGAAGCCTATTCATAAAATAAAACATTTTAAAGCAACGGGCCAATAACAATTATTAACTGTTTTGCCTATAAACGTCAGATGCCGATATATCAGTGCATCCCTTAAAATAGCCTACCTGGAGTAGTGAGAGGGGAAAGTTTCTGCAGGACTTTAGACTCCCAGAGTTTTGAGCTGATAGGAAGGGCCATTGGACGTGAGGAAAACACATATACAGCGCGCTGCAACACTAAATGGCTGAAGTCAGCATTTTGAGCAGAGCAGCAGAGAGAGGGAAAAGAAAAACAGCCAGCATATTTCTTCCGGGTTGGTCCCTGCACACTTTGAGGTGAGCACTCCCTTCCTGAAAGGTTAAACAATCCAGCCTTTCACCCCTGGTTTCCTCTCTACCTGCTGGTATAGGTGGCAGATGGGCTGGGGATGGACACTGAGCCATCCCCAGGTGAAGTGACCTACATCCAATAACACAGTAATCTCGTCCGAATAAACAGTGACCTACTGTATCCCAGGACAAACCCTTACTCTCCAGCCCTACAAAGTAGATATTTGCTCCTAAAATGACATTTTTCCCATCCTGTAAATGGTATACAATACTGGAATAATAGGACTGTATTTACATAACTCTGTCTAGGATAAAACTGGACCCTTACTACCCCCAGATCAAACCTCCCAGCCATTTCTTTACTGACTCTCCACAGACCACACAACTAAAGCATCTACGGTAAGGCACCGCTTTGGAGTACGGCAACTGGTTCATTTCCAAGCAACTGCTTAGAAACCGCTAAGAATTAAATGGACAATGGATTGAAAATCTGTTTTTAAACAGATTAAAAGTCTGTGTGTGCTCCGTGAGATCTGAACAACCCCATGCTCATTGACATGCTGTGTACAGTATAGTACAGGCCAAGTCTGGTTATCTGATTATTATTGAGCTGTATTAATCTGTTACTAAACAACGTTATGGCATCGCAGATTAAGTCCATCATAATATGTAAGGTGTGCTTGCACTTTCTGTCTTGGTACTCCCATTTTAAGATTAAGAGAGAAGGGCGGCCCGCAATAAAGTCTCTAGAATGTCTCAGACCACCTTCCGTTTTGTTCATGCCGTAAGTCAAAGGAAAACGTGTAGATTTGCACGTTTTTTTGCCCCATGATAAAATGTATACACTTGCAGAGAAAGTAAAGCGAGGCCAGAGGCACCTTAACCAAATCCTGTCCAGAAAAGTTGGGGATCCCCGTCGCAGCATATAGTGTAACGCAGCATCTTAACGGCACGTCAAAAATGACACCGATGTGCGTTCTTTTTTTTCCCCCTGTGCCTGAGAATCTATTGGCCCCTTACCCCAGAAGTATCACAGACACAACATCACACACGCAACACACACACACACACACACACACACACACACACACACCGATCACCCCCGAACGACTCACCAGGTGAACGTAAGGCACAAAGTATCCGTAGAGGGCTGCCGGGATGCCGAACGCCCAGATCCGGTAGCCCAGTGACTTCCAGATGTTGACGTTAAACACCTGTCTGATGGGTGGGCAGCGGCGGCCCGGGTGGCTGCTGTTGACCGGCTTGGGCAGCAGGGGGACGTAGGTCAGCCCGGCAATCATCAGGACAAACATGAGGATGCTGAGGACCCTCATGGTGTTCTGCAGGCCCACCCGGGCCAGCAGACCCGACAGCACGAAGGGCAGGGTGACGGTGAAGGCGGAGCTACCGGCCGTCACGATGCCATTGACCAGGCCCAGGCGCTTCTTGAAGTAGTGTCCGAGGATCACCAGGCTGGGCTGGTAAGCGAAGGAGCAGCCCGTGGCGAACATGATGCCGTAGGTGAAGTACAAGGGACCCAGGGAACTGTGAGGTCGAGGGGAGGAGAAACAGGACAGGGCGGGAGTTCCCCTGCGGTCACATTGACGCTGGCAGACATGACACAATTTACATGAGCTTGGCTTAGTAGAGAGTCTGGCTAGACAGGAACCTGGGTCCTGACTGACTCACTACAGCAGGCCCATCACCGTGGATGAACTGCAGTGAATGTCCTGGCCTACAGAAACCTTCAAATCCTGGAAGGTGTCAGTGTGTGTGTGTGTGTGTGTGTGTGTGTGTGTTTGTTTACGTCCCAGTCCTCTGTGAGCCAACTGCGGATACACGGTTAGGTGGGTTGCCATTAAAACAACGCTAATCCTAAATAAATAGCTCAATGGATAAGGTCAGGGGTCAAACTGAAGCTGGGAGCTAGGCCAGTGTGTACCAGCGCTAACAGTAGTAGTCCTACGGTCATCAAGACAAGGGCAAATGTTTTCTCAATTCACTCCCGCTCTGGTCCTAGATCAAGCACAGGTCTGGTATTCAGTTAGGGCCACATCTATAACAAGACTTTTACATCTATTTTGCCCTGGTTCATCTGTAACGTTAACTCATTTAAGCATACCTAGGAAATCTATTGGATTTGAAAATAGCAAAAAAATGATGATTAAATCGAATAACAATTTAATGAATACACCACACCTAGAGACCAGAATCAGGTGGATTTGCAAACTGCTTGCTCAACCAAGCAAATTAGGGCAGTACATAGGAGCTCTAGGTGACCACATTCCCTGGCCAGCAACCAAAATAGAGCTTGCTGGTGCCCGCCCTACCAAAGAGGTCACTAGAGAGCGATGAAACAAAGCAGCCGTGTCCGACATCTATCTCTCCAAATTTCACTGGCCTTGTGCTGGACTCCAGGGTACAGGAGGACCCCGGGGCACCATTGGTGTTAGCCAACTGGATTATAACAGTTACCTGTGCAGAAAACTGGTCCGTTACTAAACAGAACACTGGTCCGTTACCAAACAGAACACTGGTCCGTTACCAAACAGAACACTGGTCCGTTACTAAACAGAACACTGGTCCGTTACCAAACAGAACACTGGTCCGTTACCAAACAGAACACTGGTCCGTTACTAAACAGCGTATTTTGAAAATTGTTTTTCTTTTAAGGTGGTTATTTTCTCGGAAACCAGTTTCTAATAGCAACAAGGCATCTTAGGCGTTTTTTGTGGCATATTGCCATTGCATAAGAACAGGTCTTAGGCGTGGTACATTGGCCGTATGCCACACTCCCTTGGGCCGTATCTCTTAAATAAACACTATTTTAGGTGATGTCAGTAAAAACTTTGTGCACCGTATTTCTAAGTAGTTACGGTACTCGAGTGTATGTGCCGTGTGAATTACCATAGAGTAGGCTAACAGTTTGGTCGCGTGACGTCACCTAAAATAATTAGAAGGTGACTAAGCCTGAGCTGCTCTAGGCTCTTTACCTTTTTATCACACGCACGCACGCACGCATCCACACCCATACGCACACACACACGCACCCACACACGCAGCCACACACGCATGCATCCACACTCGCAGAAGTTAAGCACAAAAAAGGTTTCCTCCACAGCCACACCTGACCGCCCGCAGACAGAACACATCAGTGACGAAGAGGAAGGCAGCAATAGAAGTACTGACGTGACAAAGGAGCTTGCCAGCAGTCCCACCAGGCCCACCGCGGCTCCGCCCACAGCTGTCACCCGGCAACCCAGTAGGTCTGTGAAGACACTGACGATGGGGGAACAGAAGAAAATCATCCCCATGGACAGGGAGCCCACCCATGCTGCAGGACAGAGAGGGAGAGAGGAGGGTTAGGCCATCGGAACATGGAACGCTAACATTCGGCACACGATAACAACATGCCAGCGCGTCACCATTCAAACAGACCCCGTTGGCACGTGACAAATGCTGAGGTGAAACACTCCTCTTCCGCCTGTCACGCTGAGCAAACTACCCCTAGACAGTTTTTATGAATGATTGTGAATGGTGCGTGTCGGCAAGAAAAGAGATTAGTAAGTACGGTGTAAAAGCCTGTACTATATAGTTAATGTACATGTAAAGAGGAAGGCTTATGGAGTGGTTAACACAAATATCTTATGGTCTGAACTTTCAATGTTCCTGTGTAATAAGCTACGTTTATCTAAGCATGCTGATCCTAAAGTAGAATGATGATTGAACAAGATGTCTGAATGAGTCATGATCAACATCCAAAAACACCCAGTGAACTACAATGCCTTTTGGCTATGGACAGCTTGAACTAAACATAGGATGTTCCAGACCAGTCCAGAAGAACACTGGAAGGATAACTAAGGGAAGAGGAAGCTGTGATCAGCCAAACACTTACACAAATAGACACTACAGATAAGATACCATTTATAGCAAAGTACAAATGAAACAGGTTCTCTGTTATGGCCGCCAAGATTGAACTTGTTTCAAAATACATATTTAAAAAAAATCTTATTTTCTTGCCAATCATTTTTAGTATTCCTCTTCTGTTTAGAAGTAACTAGAGGGGGCCAATCTACTGGCCCATGGAGCTGCTCTGATTGTCTGATGTCTGCTTGGGTCCCAGCCAGCTATGAACTTCCACCACACCATGGCTACAACAACCAACACCGTAGGAACTCTCCCTGGAATAAAACACAGCGTGGAGCTGCAGAAATATTGTTTCCAGCCTTTATTCTAATCATGGGAAACAAGCAAACATAAGATGGGGAGAGGAAAAACAAGCAGCGGCAGTTTAAGAACACACACGTCCACTCCACGGGTCCAGTGTGCAACAGTCAGCCTATGCCCTTTGACCAGAGAAACGACAGGGAAGTATAACAGCTGAATAACATGTTTGGGGCCAGAGTCACTGTTCAGGGTAATTCACAGACACAGAGACCGACACCAGAACCTAGAGTCAATACAACTGCATTTTTGCCACTTCGATTTGTTTCCCAAATTGAGCCATTCTAGAGAATGTGTCAGGATAAGCTAAAATTATGATTCACAGATGTGAAACTGCTGAGCCAAGTTCCACTTCAGCCAGTGGAAGAGCCTGGGTCGGGGCTCACAGTTTGTACTTCTTCCCCTTCGAGGAATACCTCATCACAACCACACTGTCTAGGTTAATTCTGTTATTCCAGATTCCAGACTTACAAGTAGATGAGGCTTGTAATGACAATCTGTCACAGTCTAAAATGAGAAGGGATCTATAACATAAACACACTCCATTTCAGTTAACAGGTACAGCATAGCCAACAAATCCCCAGGTATTGTCTTAAACGCTGAGTGTATCCAACAGCTATGAGAGGAAAAGATAACAGATAACCTCACCCGTTGTCAAGGGGAAATACAATAGTATAATTCATAATAATGATAATAATGAGATAATAATGAGTTAAATAATATAAAGTGTTAAGAAGAATATTTTCTTTGACTTGCCAACTCAAGAGAGCACAACATGCCAGCATAAAGAGTCAGTGTATGGAGTCAGTGAACAATCAGTCCCAGAGGCCAAAATAAGGAGGCAAACATGTCTGACTTAAACTAACTGACTTAAAGACATTCACATTTGGTGACAGGTTATGGGTGAGACAAGCATTATTATCATTCAGTTTTTTATTAAAAAAATTATTTGCAGGATGGTCTAGGTCAATTAAATGTTCCTTAATGTCTACAACTGGTTCGGACATATCAGCTCTGAGCAAGCTCAGTTTGCAGAGTCACGGAGGGTAACCTGAGCTGGCTTGTTGCAAAGATACTACATAATGAAAAACAGGTCAGAACGTTCTCAAACTCTTTACAGAGACCGTTCCTACTTTCTTGCTTATTAATAGACAGCCTATGTTTGGCTACCAGGCTTGAAGGCTTCATATTTCTTAATATCTTGGCATCCCTTCTTGTTGTTTATGGCCACTGTAAAAAATATACCACGTAATATGTAGGCAAGTTGCAGTCTAAAAACAGGCAAAGGCCACATTTACATCTGTATTGAATATGGTGTACTTAAATTCCTCAAAATTCAATGCATTTTTTAAGGCTACAAAAAGCAGCACAAGTGTGATTTTTTTCCTTCTTACTGGTCTTTTGACCAATAATATCAGATGTTTTTCAGAGCTGGATCTTATTGGTCAAAAGAGATTTGCGAAAAAATATCAGAAATGCACTGTAAGCACCGCCTCAAGATTCTGACTTCTCATATTTGCTGAGGAATCAAACCGCTTTAGCTCAGTAATACATGGAAGTTAACTACAGAAGAAACTCACAAGACAACAGGAAATTGCGGTTCCATTTTCATCTGTGGGCTTTCTTCATTTAAAAGCATTTATGCTTCAGACAAAGGGAAAAAATCCAAATTGAAAATGTAATATCAGGATGATGGTCTCTTTTCCAGGTGACGCCCTACCAGTGCCAGAGACAGTACAGTCACCGACAGACCGAGGAAAAGACAGACAAATTAGGCCATTCTGCCCTGTTCCATAATGTTTTCTTGGCTATGCTGTTAGACTGTCTGGTGAACCCAGTCACCCCACCGGCAGCCAGACCAGACCTGCCCTACCCCACACTATGAAACAATCCCCTCACACTCAGTCACCCTGGGCCTGCATCTCGCACTCTCAAGATTCTGGAGCCGAAAAAAGGTGAAAATGTGCCCTCGCGTAAAGCATTTAAATGCCTCTGAATCTGTAAGTCGCTCTGGTTATGAGCGTCTGCAAAAATATATAGCCTACATTATTTCAACGTTTTGCCTTATTTTATCAAGGGGGTGTAATAAATGAGAGCACATTCTCATTTACAGAGACCCATTCACGTGGGTAAAGCAACGTTTACAAAATTAGTAATTTCCTTTTATGCTCTGACTGGTTAGAGATGATCCAATTAAGCTATGACGTTTTGTACAACACCGCTCATTTTGACATCACCTGAACGACTGTAATGAAAGGAGCTCTTGGCTAAAACAACATCCAAATCTGGGATCTATTTCTATACATGCCGCACATCAAAACAAACATTATGCATCCCCTAAACCAGACAGGTAAGGCTTCATTCAGGTCTTATTTAGTACTGGGAGCAAAATGGATCAGCTGAATAGTCTGTATAGTTATACTTTTTTTTTTTATCACTATTATAAATTTGATTTAGCCAAGCTGTTGATGCTTGATACAACCCACTTTGAATTTATTGAAAATAAATCTTGGTACCTACTAGGCAGCTAAAAATGTAAAGTCAAGCTCTAGTCTGTCTCTGTGCTTGTTTCTCATTTTCCTGTGATTCACTGACTGAGCTCAGGATAAAAGCAAAAACAGGATGAAATGTTTGTCCTTTTCACATGGCGAGGAAGTCAGTCCACTCTTGGCTCTTCTCTGGCAGTGACCCGTAACATTAACCGAAGTAGAATGTTCTAGTTCTAGTTAACTGAAGATAGTGCCTTGGTCCTAAACTCAGCAAACATACATTAAGCCCATTAGCTGGGATGAGGCTAATTATTAACCAAAGTCAATGGAGAGTTACTACAAAGCGCAAATCAGAGAATCCAACATTGCCACTATTCACTGGTAAAATAGATTATTGTTCTACCTTTGTCAAACAACTGCTCATAATGGATTCTAGGAAAGAGGCTTAATAGAACAGCACCTGGATGGCCTAGCAACATGGAAAATTATACACATTTTCAACACACAAGATAGGACAGTCTTCACCTGACACGACACAGACCAGGGCAGAGAAGAGTACCTCCCCTTCTTCATAAGAGCCCCACCCCCGACAGATCCAGGTGTTAAATCAAAGACAGACACTTACCCTAAGCCCTCCTAAACTTAAAGGAAAACTTAAGATATTGGGCCATTGTTAAGATGTTCTGAAGAGCTATCAATTTTGAAGAAACTTTTTTTTAAACATCCCATTTTGGGCTTGATGTGTAATAAGCGGTTTGTATGTGCATAATCTATAATTAGAATCACTATCTTACCTAAGTTAGCCAAGAAATTCCAAGTTTGAACACAATTTTTGGGGACACATTTCAGCTCAACTTGTGTTTGAGGGTATTAAAAAATGAAGAGGGTGTAGCGAGAAGTTGCTACATGTGTCAGTAGCCCACTTGTTACAAACAGTGAGACATTGTGAATTTATTAATAGCACTCTCCTTTCGGAAAAATAACAACAGCACTATACCCCAGATGACATGTCAAGTGGATGCTGTGAGCGTACAGCTTGGCTGAAAACATCTTTGACTTTTAAGCATCTCGACCACACTGTGCTAAGGGAAAAGAGCTGCTACAAGTTTTTTGGAGACCTGTTATTAAAGACACAACCTCAGAACCGCCACACTATTTAGGCCACGAAACGTTTCAGAGCACCACCAGACAGTTCAAGTGGTCTGTTAGAGAAGATGACGAAGTGTACCATTTGGTCTCAGTTGGATACAGCTTCAGGTCTCCAAAAATGCACCTATTTCATTTGTTTGTAGTTAGGTCCAGCCTACGGGACATTACTTGGTACATGTGGTGATCAAGCTGTTTGCAGCCGTCTACGTGTGTGGTGCGAGGTGAAGAATTAAGGAGCACAATAATAAGCAGTAATTCTCTCATACACTTAATGCACTGAAAGGAGAAAAACACAGACCTACACACTGCAATTGGGTTGGAACACAAAACCAAATGTTTTTTCTGGTTTCCATATTACGTCCAGGTGTTATTAAAGACACATGATATAAGAATATCAGTTGATTTGAAATGTCACCTACAGAAGAGTGACCAGTTACTCCCCAGTCTAATTACTAGCCCCAGTAATCTGTATGGTCAACGGTGAGGGTTTTAGGGGAGGGCATCAGGCTTTGTGTGCAGCACAGCAGAGTAACCCATTAGAGCCATTATAGAGGCGTCTGACTGCAGGTAGACATGTCCAGGCCTTCCCCATCTGACTGACAGCGGATAAATCACACTGTCCATCCTGACTCACTGACAAGTAACATCCCGCAGAAGACACCAGGCTGCCTAACAACCAACACATGCTCATGCACTGTTATTCACTATTTTGATCAAAGGAGATTTTTTTTCTTCAAATCAGTGAAGTTCTAGTTAACTCATTTACGCCTTGGACAAAACAAAAATATTACATAACTAGGCCAATGGAGAGGTTTCGGCCCAGGGTCGCTGATGTAGGGCTAGCGGCTACAGAGGAGTGGTTCAGGAGGAGGCCCTTGCCTTGGCTGGCCCAACTCTGCAACCTTTTGGTCCTAACCATGGGGCCTCCAACTCTGTCCGTGCTTCTGAGTTTGATCTGAGGAGGCTAAGCTGCTCGATGTTGACAAACTGGCCCGGGTCCAGAGCCCTCCCGCAGGGCGAACATATCCCGGCCTGGCCTGTGCTACGCCGCATGGAGGTGGACAGCCACGGCTGCTGCCCAGTCATCTCAGGACAGGCCCCATTCAGTGCTCCTTCAGGGGGAAGTAAAGGAGCACACAGTGCCTGCCCTCCGCCGGAGTAAAGAGTCCTCCACCCCACCAGACACAGCCATGTCACATTACAATCAGCCTGTTGAATACATTTTAGACCCAGTCACCTCCGACTGTAATGAAGATTGACTGTACGCCGCTGTAAACATATAACGGCCAAGAGTGGAGACGTATCCAAGATTGGAGGAGTCCAGACTACAGTTGGGTTAATGGGTTTAACACACCAGCCCTGATTATTTTGAGCATGTTTTGAACATAAAAGGCCAGGCCTTGAAGTTGAATGTGCCCCAAGGGGGCTTGGAGTTTAATGGCCACAGTGCTGAATCAACTAAAGCGGTTGTTAAATCCTCTCCTTTATGTTCAGCCACAACACACGTGACTGTTCCAGGACAAAAAAAAAAAAAGACATTACAGATATGGCTTTTAAAGACCATTGTAGGATCCAAATAAATGATTTACATAATTCTGTTTTTAAACCAAAATTTTATTTTATTTTTAAAGAAGGAACTTTCCACTGTGCTTGTTTTTCAAAACATGTTTAATCTTTGTCCGTGAAACCGGCCTTTGGGTTTGGCAACGACCAAGACAAGAGAACTCGTGACCGAGACAAAACAAGTCATCCCAACTTCACAGATGCTTATTGACCGAAAGAGGACTATCTGAAATGCATCATAATCCGTACCATATTGATCGGCCTTTTTCAGCTCAAACAGGGTCAGTATCCATTTGAAGGAGAGTCAATATTGTCCAGTTCCGCCTGAGCACCTTGGCGTTACCCTGAACCAGTTGACACCAGCTGGCCCGTTCCCTCCTGCCCGGTGTTTAGCTGGAACTGCCCCCACATCCACCCCCATGCCAGCCCAGCTTTTCTGTAATGTCAAGCAGTAATGAGAAAATCCCGGTCGTCCCATTACCAGAGGTTCTGTCCGGCAATTACACCAATAACCTGGTGCGGTTGGTTGGTTAATCCTCCAGTCCCAAGGGAGGGAGGAGTTCACTACTCCGACCCACATCTGGGCCTCACAGTACCCAATCCAACAACAGATCTGGGTTCAAACACACTTTGAAACGGATTATTTTGTGCTACTTGGTCCAGGCTGAGGTTGATGCAACGGAACCAGTGAGAAAAGTTGTGAACTTGCAAACCCTGTCTATCTGAGGCTCCAGGAAGCGAATGCAAAAGACATTTTGAAGACTTCAAGCATCGTTTGAATCCAGTTTCGCTCTACACATTTCAGTATACGGAACACAAGCCTCACACACTCCCAGCTGGAAAGCATTACACTTCCCTGGTCTAGAGGGGGCTCTAGGGGAGGGACCCAAGTGTTCTGCTCGGCACATAGTCAAGCTCTGTCTTTCATTCCTGAATGTGAACAATCCACTCAATCATGGCCAGGGAGAGTGAAAAAAGAAAGAACCTGTGAATGTTGACAAGGCAAAAAATTAAACAAACAGTGCAAACAAAGCAACTGATTTATGGCATTGTGCATGTGAATAAAAAACCTTTAAGCTTTTCAGCAAGACATTCCTCTGTGATTTCATGTTTTATCTATGTTTCATGTATTTTACATTTGCAGATGAGGAAGGGGTGGGGTACTGTAAGTGAATGGTGATTGGAGAGTTTCTCCCTCGCCTACATAGACTAGTAGCATGCAGCCTGGCCAGAAACTATGAATGGTTTTCATTGGGGATTTCTTTTTTTTGTTCAAAAGGATTTCACAGTATGTGAGATTTCTAAATATTCATAAAATACTAAACATTTTCTACTGATACACTGATTAACATTAAATATTTTTTTTCAGTTAGCTGTATTTAATTTACACTTACTGCAAAACCTTCAGGTTTTTCATTTACTATAAAACCTTGTTTCCATGAAGGTTTCTGGAAAGGGGAGTTAACTCCATTTCAATCCATCAGAAAAGCTATTAATGGCTGTGTTTAAAGTCTGTACAGTACATACTGCTATAGTGAGACAGCACTGAAAACGCAGTGTCCTTATAGAGCAAGACATAAACCAACAAACTGATGCAATATTTCAAACTGTAACATTAGGACAAACACTCTACATGGTTTCTCTTCACCAATGAATGTTTAGTTAGAGGGATACCAAGCAGGAATCATCTGAATCCAAACATAGTCGTTCACTTCCAACCAAGGCGTCAGAATTTTTGTTTATCAATGTCAGGCAAGCCTCCAAACTAAAGAAACGTCTCTTACTGAGATCAGGCTGCCTGGAGTTCTAACACAATATTAGTGAAGAGACGTTGCCAGCACTTTTGAGGAAATGGGTTCCCAAGAAGTCAAGCTTCGGGACATTTTAATTACTGCACTTGAGAAGCCCATCTTTACCATTTTAGTTATTCAGCAGATGCTCTGAACCCAGATTGTTCCTGCATGTCACAGGGCAAGTGCCATTCTTAAGGGCACGACAGACTATTCACCTGGTCAGCTGAGGGATTTGAGCAAGACACCTGCAGCAGAGTCACTTTGGCTTACTGACTGTAGGTGCTCTGCCTGTGTGGCAAACAGCCATTAAATGGTGTCCTTAACCCAGCCCCTCAGGCAATGGGCCGACACTGACGATCATTATCAGGAAGCCAAGCAATTGGTCCTTGTACGTCGTCTCTGGGGCGTGTTCTGCCATGTTTGCCGGCAGTTTGTTTATATACTCCTACCTTTTATCTCACAACAACCTTCACCTAAACGCAATGTTAAGCTTACAAGAGACAGAGATCAAATGCTCTGTCAAAAATTAACCTGTGTCTTCATACGAATCAAACGTTTCAGTCCACGTGTTTGAAAAGAAATGTCTGTTTCAACTGCCAAGGCATGGTCATACTGTCTGTTTAAGTCGCCAGTAGGCAATAGGCCTCGTGGTCATAGTTGCTATTGTCAAGGTTAAGTTTAAACAATTGTGTTCTTATATTTTCCTTAAAACCACTTACTGCCGTGTCGCCCAGTCTCATGACGCCCTGCTGTGGCTCCAGAGAACCTGAGCTTGAGATGGAGGTATGAGCTGAGCAGAGGAATAGAAAAAGATCCCCAGCATGTCTGTGGGATCCAAACAGAGGAAAATACTGCTACAACCCAGCAGCTATAACTCACATTGGGAGAAAACAAACCAGCTCAGTCTGACATCCCACGGAACAGCTGGGCAGTTTACAATGGGGAGGAACACCCAGCGCGGCCGGGAGGGATTATTTCAAACGGAAATCATGATCCCAGGCCTCTGCATCATCCTCATTTGCTTCCTCATTTCCCCATTCTCGAGAAAATCCCTTCTAGTGAAGTGTCACAGACTACCTGAGCATTGGGTTCAGCTGTAAAGTTAATCACAGGCGTTTTCACATCATTATGCAATCTTATCCAACCAAGTCCATCATACTGATATGATGCTGCTGAGGGGCGTCAGGCATGGGACAGAAAATCAGCATTTCAGGGGCTTATGAGACCCTTCAAACTCTAGCCAGTCGTAACCACCAGGGGGCAGTCATAGCACCTGTCAAATGCAGAGAAGTGTGGATGGATCCCACTGTGAGTGTTCCTGAAATAATATTTTCAGTTTAATGCTTGAAAACTGAGCTGCGTTCGTGTCCCAGAGAGAAAACAGAATTCATCAGCATCCTCAGTCTCCCAGTCCATTTCTGTTTCCCTTTTCTTGCAATATGCATATCTCATGCATAAACTTCATAATAATCAAAACCCGAAACGCTCTTTGGGATATTGACCTATTTGCTTGACGGAAGCACAAGTTGACTGAAGCTACTCTAACATTAGGCACTTCAGGGAGGTCCTTACGGCCTAGGAACTAGGACTAACCCCATCTGGCATTCCCCACTGGGGAGTGAGAGAGAGAGAGATGTGAAGGCCAGTGACCCGGCGGGGGGGTGGGGGGTGGGGGAGGGGCCTTAACCTGTCGCTCCACACGGCCCAACATTCCACTCCGTGATAGGCTTATCAGGGTTCCAAATCTTCCCGTCCTCTCTGTGTTTAACTTTGGCACTGGCAGGCTGTGGGGTTGCCATGATGGGCAAAGGTAAAGGGATAGCCAATCAGGGGCTAAAGACCACCCACCTGCATTGATTTACTCATCTCTTGCAATCATGAAAAATGCCATTAAATAAGTAAAAACTATATAAGGAATAAGGCTGTGAAATTCAAAAAATAACATATTAGGAAATGTCTGATGGAAATATCTGATGTGGAATTGATAATATGTAATATATGATAATTTAGAAAAAGTGACATATGGGATGAATATGGATGGATGGATGGAGGATAGGTGTGGAATGGACGTGAAAAGCTCAAGTCAATGTTTGAGAACTGCTGCTGAGGCAACATGTGTTTGGCAGCACAGAAGAGGTCATGGTATTTTCCCCTACGCACATCTCCTTAAGGCTTATCGTAAATCAGATACTGAGCTGCGTGGAGCTTTTCCTATCATCTGATGATTTCAAAACCACAAAATAGCCACAGGTAGAAACATATCCAACCTCTGATTCTTACCAGAAACATTTATCTGATCACAAAAACATCTAATTAAAATGTCATACATCTATTGTTGGAACATGTAAAATTTTCCCGGCTACAATGAAAAGATAAGTGAGAAAGTTCGTTTGGCAGAAAAGCACAGATCAAAAGACTGCTAGAAAACTGGAGCAGTGCCATCTACCTCACATCTACAGTACTGGTCAATGAGAGGAACAAAAACCTATCAAACCTACTATAACTGGCCATTGCAACCCCCCCCCATGAATGTACAAATCCCCATTCATGAGAGACGGAATGGTGTTACCATTGTTAAATGGTAGAGACGCCAAACACACACACCACACTTGTTTACAGAGGCCATATGACATGTGATCCTTTCACATTCGCTGTCCTGTCACAGCTATTATCACTAGATTAGCTAGTAATAATTTGTTTTTCCTTCTCATTGAGCAAGCTGAATAGGCACCAAATGGCATTCATTCCAGTTTTCCCTAGGAGGGCCAAAGCAGAGGGCATGAAACACTGCTCCTCCTCTGGCCAGGTTACAAATGGACCATACTAATTGGATTAAAAGGGGACTTTAGAAGATATTCCATTGAGATTTGCCAGATCTGTGGAAATGCGCAATTGTCATGACGTCAGCTAAACTGTTACTGGCAATTTATCAACAATGATGAACAACTAACCTCGTTAAGGGACAGGCAGGGTGACATACTTAAGACTTAACGGCCAGTGTGTCACAGGGACAAAGAGGGCATTGACTGCCCAGTCTCCCTATGCCCAGGCAGTCCCTACGCCCAGGC
>JACXGI010007225.1:0-20743 GCA_016801175.1 Esox masquinongy
TGTGAGTTAAGCTAAATACACACCTGTGTCTATAGTGTGAGTTAAGCTAAATACACACCTGATTCTATAGTGAGTTTAGATTGTTCTTGGATATGACCTGCATAAGGTTTTGTCACCTATGTTCAGTTAGAAAAGGCAGTAGGAGCACAGTTCTTGACTTCCTGGTTGGTTCCAGTCAGTACCCTGCAAAGGATTTGCTCTAGGCCTAGAAGCATAACACTGATTTCTAGAATACAATGTATTGGTGAGCCAGGTCATATGGGTGGAGGAGAATAAAAAGGCGTTGGCAAGTGATTGCTGACTTGGCTATGACCTTTCTCTCCGTGTCACTAAGATCACCGGGCGGATGCAGCAGCCGGTAGGGAAAAATGTTTGCCTTAACCAATTCATTGTGACCTTAGTAGGTACTGTAGTCATTGCTGCTGTTGTAGGCATTGTCTTGGAGCTTGGCCTCAGTTGACATTCACGATGGACCCGTTAGTTATCCACCTTACCAACCTGCTTGGATTTTAATTTGATGGCTTTAACAGAGGACATTTATAGCTGCTGGAAAACACAATTTTGTCTTGGAAGTTAATTATCTCATAAGCAAATACAGAGGACATCTACGAACACTATCTGGCGGACAAAGACGTGGGGAATGTAGGCCTATCATTTTCAAAGGATGTCCCTCCATTCCAAGAACCACTCTCCAGTAACAATTAGTGTGCAGTGTAAAAGATTAAGAATGTGAATAGGCTGGTTGTAATTGAGGATTTTCTCTATACCGATAGTAATGTCCTTGAGGCTAAGAAGCTGAGTCAGGTTTTTTTGAATTGAGTGCTCCCTTTTAGCTAAATGCTCTGCTAATAATAGCCTACATTGGAATTAGCCGAGTTTATTCACTAATTAAATCAGGGAGTTGATAATATATTGTGTGTTCAGTGTCTTATTGTACGTCCAATAAAAACAAGATGTTAATATATGTATTTTAGATATCTTTTTGTTGTTATTAAAAATTATATTTTCAGTTACAACTAAAGGATTAATGGTTAAGTTAAAACCAGATATAGTCTAGCCTGAGAACTTCCATATTGTTTGATTGTTAGTATTCTGAGCAAACAGCTTCAGATTGATTGGTAATGATGACTTCTCTTTGTTGATGATGGTTAGTGAAACAAAATCGATAAACCTTTGCCCACCACTCACAAGGTGACGCTAGTTATTTAAACCTATTGAGCTTAGTATTGGGTGAAATTCAATATTACTCAGGCTATTACTGGAACACTCGATTTTCTTTGTCACTTAACTGTCATTGCAAATGTTCACACTTTTCTGTTTTCCCAAATGAAAAGAAGAGAGGTTGAAATCTAAATAAAATGTGACAGAGGGTAAGGAGGTAAAGCGTCTAAGAAAAATAAATAATTGGAATGCAATTGAATCTGAATGGATATCGGCTCAGCCTTCAGAAGAACACTCGGCACAAATCAGCCATGCCCAGCAACATCCCAACTCCCATGGGAATCAGTGGCCTTGCCAGAGGAGAAGCAGCCCACCTGAGCAATCTAATCTAAAGGGTTTAGGCATGTGTCATACGCTGCACTCTCAGCGCTTGCATGACAGATCGCATTACTGAATACATCAACATAATGAAATCCAGGGAAATAAATGTGTCTGACAAACACTGCTGTCCTAATGCAATATGGCCCGTGACGACCTTTCTTCGTCGGGCGTTTGGAAAAAATCTTGAAATCTCAAGGCAATAATGTTGATCTGACCTTTTGAGTTTGGCTGAGTTGCATTAGCCTAAAATGAATTGACCCTAATCTCTCAAGGACAAGAACAAAATCTAAAATATTGAAAAGCAATCTTTGTTTTACAGCTTTGTTGGTTCCTTTTGTGTTTCTTGGGGGCTGTGGTCCAGCATGTGTCATTGTATTATTTTGTGGTTTTATTTAGTTTGGTAAGAAGAGTAGGGGACATGCACCACAAGCTGAAGTCATATAGTCATATTTTTTTTATTTGACTGTTTATTTTTGCTGGTGTTTGAGTGATATATTTGTAATATACTTGAAAGCCCCCAAGAGCTTGCACTCCACTGCAATTCCACAGAGGATTCTGCTCTTAACAGCCTGCCTGACAGCCAGCCGAGTTAAAATGCTCCAAGTCAAAGGTATATGTTTGAGGCAATGAGGGCAGAAGAGGAAGATGTACTCAGGCACTATCAAGAAGATCCCTGTCACATCCACTCCATTTCAGCCTCCAACTAATAACTCAGTGTAGGGCGAAACACCAAACAAGTTTGCCTAACGAGAGTTTGATCAGTGCACGGCAACAGGACAGATGATGGGCTCACTCACCATGACTCCCTACTCCCCAGAACAAAGTAAAGAGTTGGAATTGAAGAAGTTAAGCCTTTGGTTTCATCCCCAGACACTTGTGTGTTTGCAGGTTCAATGCTGGATACTCTTTCATTTTTTAAGGGCTCTCTTCCTTTGATTTCAATTCATAGATTAACAGAGGCTCCTAATCCTATAAGCAAAATGCTGTGACCGAGTCTTGACCACTTCTCATTCCCTCGTTTGTTGTAATAGTCTGCTGATGTGAATGCTTCGCTGGACACTGACAGAAAGAAAGACCTTGCTGGTTGATATTAGTTGCCTGCAGGCTGCTGAGGTCAGCTATTCAAGCACAGTAAATTGCCCCAAATTCGTCGTAGCATTTGTTTGCCCAAGAACAGCCAGAAAAGTACATCCACAAAACAGTGTGAAACCGACACTGAACTCTTGAGTGACAGAGAAATTGAGGCCACAGGGTAGGCTGACGCTGCTAATTCTTTGAGCGTGATTTATGTCTGTCAGCAGAGATTTGGGATTGAAGAGGTGGCGACAAAGGCCTCCTGTTCAATATAGTAGTAGAGAGACCGTTTAGGATTGTTGCATGCACTCAGCATGGGGGTGGCGTATTTTGGGGCAGGGCTTTTCAAACAAACCTCCACCACCCTCCACAGGAAGCAGATGACTTTCCGCAGTGCATGCTTTCTGCCCACCTCGTGTGAATAAATCAGTGCAGACAGGGGGGGGTTGGCCGCAAAGTGCCTGTTCTGCTTCGGCCTGGTTTGTTTGTTGATCATGCGTTTGCCTCCCGCAGCTAGCATTCTGAAACCAGCATCCCTAAAAGACCTGCAGCTCCGTTTGAGGTATGAGCTGAGGAGAAAGTTGCCTGTTTGGAAGGCACTGGAGGGTGTGGGGGTTCTTCTTTTTTCCAGGGGCTCAGTTTGGCTAATCCAGAGACTGGACTATCAGTCAGGGCATTATCCCTGTAGGGAGCCTCAGTGGCTGACCTCATTTCCATAGATCTCGCTGCCGGTTTTCTCAGCTCCAGCTGAAAGCCCTCTCGCAGATTTGTTGAGCAAACAACTTTGAAGACATTAAGCAAAATGGTACATTCCGTCTGTTGAGTTTAGCTTAAAGCGGTCTACTGACACTGCTGTGCAAAGGGTATCTCTGGAGGGGGTTACGGTATCATCCTCCTAACTAATTCATGTAAAGGTCATGCTCCTGAGAATGCTGTGTGTCTCTCTCTCTCTACATACGGTGGCCCTCTAAGCAAATCTCTAGCTTTATCCTTTGATGAACGGCATACTTCATGACTCAGTTCCCTAGCTAGAATAACAATATGACTGTTGTAAGTTCAGAGCATCAGATGTCCTCTGACAATAATTAGTTTAGTGTGAATTCATTCATTTACACGTGTGTGTATTTTGTGTGGCTTGTGTATTACATTTATTCGGTGTATCCTGTTTATTGTGGCAGCATCATTTCACCAGGTCTAATTCTTGGTAAATAAAGGTGATGATTCTGGTTGTGATGCCAAGATAAGTCTCTAGGTTGTAAGGATGGAGATGTGCTACTCTTTGTAGAGGACTCCTTGGTTTTTTTCCCCTGGGACCAGTCTGTATCTGGGTTACCTGTGACACCACGGCAGAAAGTGTGATGGAAGCTGGGGGGTGGTGGGAACACTGTGGAGAATGGATGTTGGAGAACAGATCTGTCCCTTTCTCATCTCCAGCCAAGCCTCTTGCTGAGAAATCGATGCCACCTCCTGTCCTCCACGTGTCAGCCCCACTTCCCTGTGAACACTCGCCTATTCCATCACCTCATATCTGTCAGCTGGCTACATCACGTCCAGATCACACTGGATGGATGGTTCCCTCCGGGCCTGACGCGCGGGGTTCATTCACCTGGCTGGCTGGCTGGCTGGCTGGCTGGCTGGCTGCCTGGCTGGGTGGGTCACAAGTGTGTGAGGGAGGAGGTGGTGTGTGTGGGATGCATAATGGAGACTAGAGTAGAGATTGGGGAATAAGGACACTGCTTTGTGTGTGTGGGTATAATTGGCTCAGGTCTCCCCAAGCCAACATAAAACAAGGACTGTCCCCAGCTAAAATGTTTGTTTCTGTTGACAGTGATTCAATTCACAATTTTTCCCCTCATTAATAGACACGCTGTGTTAAAACACATAAAACCAAGTTGTTTAATGCTCTGATGAAATAACCAGAAACAAACAGGTCAAAAGGAGGAGTTGACAACCAGTTTCATACCTGACTCTTCTGGAACCATAACTTCACTCCCAATGTTGGAGAAGGCATCCATGCCAAACATGGCAGATTGGTCGGGGACTGTGTGCTACAGAGACAGAAATGTTTGGCATGGCTGGAGAAGGCTTACGGACGAGAGAATGCTGTTGGATTTTGATTTTGGATTTGATTATTTTAACCCAGAACCTTAAAATTCTAAATTTAAAAAAGGGAATAAACCTTCGATCTTACTTCAGGTTTTTGTTTATACACCATATGACTTTGCTTGCATTTGACTAACAACCAAGCGAGAAGTTTCTAATGTCTGTTGTCTCATAAAAGGTCTAAACTAGAGAGGCCAGCCAAAGACTAAGCTACGCGTATGAATAGCGTGTGGAAGACCGGTGCGTTCACACCTTGGGATCTTGTATTCATCAGAAACTTCTCAAAATCTGACCCGCTGTTCCCAAGCTTTGGTAATGAAAAATAAAGTTAATAAGGCTTTACATACTGTTTTCAAGCAGTACGCAAGCAGCTCTTTGCAGAGTTTGCTGTAAACCTTTTTTTTTTACATTGCTTGCTTCTGTGTTTGTATGCTTCCATAGTACAGGTTTGTTAGACCTTTAGTATGAAGTAGTTCAAATTGGTTCAAAAATATAATACAGCTACATTTTTAGGTAAGCAAGCTATTTGGATACAAAATAAAATGCAGATTAATTAAAGGGAATGCCTAATGTTGAGGCTTGGCAGCATTACAATTCAGAAAATGTGTGAAAATATTATTTTTATTTGAGTTCACCATTGGTCTTACATAATATAACCGTATACATTTTCAGGGGCCCATCTTTTTGTGAGTGATGGACGGGGTCATAATTTCATGATTTTAGGTTCAATGCCACTTAAGGCCTTATGGGCAATCAGGCAAAACAGACAATTACATTAATCCAAAACAAAATTGTTCTATCCCTCTTCTCCTGCCCATTATTTGTCTGTTTGTAGATAAAAACACAATTCTACTGGCCACAAAATATTTTCTCCAATTACACCATAACCCACGCAATGCATGAATATGCTGTGTAATGTTTTAGAAAATAATATATGTACTACTTGTAAAAAATTATTTGGTATATGGCTCAATTAAGACACAGATGTTCCGCTGCCACTTTAAGGGCAGAAAGTTACCATGGTAATGGAGCTACAGTACTACTCGCACTGATGTCTGGAAAAAAACTAACTTGTCGCTTCGTAGCTGGAATGTCTTCTCTAGCTTGCGTTTCTAAAAATGAATTACGTTCCACGTAAACTGTAGGCTACGCGTGCATTGTTTAATAAAGTTACAATGAATTTGGGTCAAGCTAACTAGGAAACTAACGGCGAATATACATTGAAAACCAAAATGTATTATAGGCGTATAGGCGTATCTGACATCCTAATGTTGATGTCAGAAAATTGTTGCAAAAAATGTGAATAAAATGCGTAAACTATATAAAACCGTGTGACTGCCAGTTGGTAGAATTGGGATTTTACATCCAGCCCAAGCCAATCGCACAACCTAACCCTGATGTCCAGGAAAAAAAAAATTTGTTTAATGTTTGTCTTATGTTTAATTTTTGTTGTCTGTTTAAAATACAGCAACTAGCTAAAAGCTCAATTCATTTTTAATGTAATACTTCCCATTGTATTTTCAAAGCTATGCGTTATCACTGACAACATTAAAGTAACTGTAGTGTTTACACATTTCTACGATAAAATGCAAATACTTACAAAAAAATACTTACCAGAAAAAGTGTCTAGGCTAACTGTAACACACTAAAACAAAATCTCCGCCATTAAAGCAGGTAGTTATGAAGAGTTCATCAAGGAACTGAGGAACTTGCCAAATTAAATCTTTCAGGTGTTAAAGGCTTTTCCACTGGCGCTGGGTGTTATTTTCCTTGTGTGTGTCATTAATTTGATGGCCTCGCCTGGTGTTTTAATGCCTTCAGATGTCGTCACTGATTAGAGCCGTAAAAATAAAGCGTGGCTCTGGTGCGTGTACAGCACTCTAAGAAGCCCGTTTACAGAGTGGCTCTGAGGAGGCATACCGGCACCGGTGTGCATTAGCAGCCATGCGGACCCATTTAACAGGGCCTCAGGGTCATTTATTTTTAAACTGCCACTGAAGTCGTGAGTCACTGATCAATGAACGCACCTGGCTTGCTCGCCTTGTTTCTATAAAAATACAGTTACAAGGTGGACTAACCGAAAAATACAAAAGCATAGTGTGTGTAGTCTACGCATCTGAGTGGCGTTGCCTATGTCGACCGTTTCTTTCTGTCGCGTGTCCAGGCCTAGTTATTTGACGTGTTTGCCTCCCTTGTTTGTCCGGTGCATTCCTCTTAGCCATGATGCAATGTGATGGATTTTGAGCAATTAAAAACTGCAGTTTTGTGATTTGAATCACCAAATGGGCCCCTTTCGCCTGTGAAGCAGCAGGACCAGGCAGCTAAGCGCGGCAGATAAGTGGGCCGCCCATTGGGAATGGAACAACCTCTGAGGTGTATTTACCTGCCTGCCTTTTTCATCGTATTCCACTCTAAATGACACCATGCTTGCTGAGGTAAACACATGATGAATTACAGGAAAAAGAGCAGAAATCTCTTTTCGAAAGCTTCAAGATGGTACTTTTCCAAAACATTATCCTATCTCTCCCATCGATGAATTCTCCCATCGATGAAATCTCCTTTAATCTCCCTTTGTCTTTGTGCTGAATGTGTGCCTGTTGATGCTGTGGAGTTCCTGTCTTCGCCTGTAACTTGTCATTTTTCATTACAGACAATACCTCCCACAAATGTGTATGCCCTGGTTGGTATGACACAGTGACAATCACAAAGTGCCTTTTGGCTTTGTAGCAGGAGTGCAAACTCTGCTAGCCTTCAATTTCTCTGTCGACTGAAGCATTCCACTATCATTTTCTGTCTCCTAACCTTTGTCTCAAACAAAGAAACCATCTACCGGTAATTGTCTTCACCAAATGAAATTGATTTACCGACTGATTGCGCTCCAACTGACTGTCTGTTTGGTCAGAAGAAATGAATGCACAGTTACTAATGGCTTCAAGTCTTTTTTACTCTGAAACTATCAATGCACGTTGACTTTGTCTCTTTGCAATTTAACAGACAGGTGGTCTAAGTGAGTAAGCAAAACCTGAGACATTATTTTTATTTAAATGACGAAGTGAAAGAAAAGGAACATCCAGTTTGCCTTGACACGTCAGTTAGTTTTTATCAGTTAATTCTTTTAAATCTTTTCTGTGGCACATCTCCAGGAGGTTGAGCCGTGATGGTAATTAAAAACCAGTGAGACTGACGGATACAGATGAAGACAGAAATAATAGAAACGCCAAAAAGAGTTTTAAGGATAGAATATATTCAAACATTTAGATTTTGTTTTTAGAAACTATTATGCAGAAAAAAAAATCAATAAATAGCAGGTAATTAGCATTGTTATAAACACTTGTTTTGTTAATTTATCCTAGTCTTACAGTGTTGCGGATGTCTACGTTTTCTCTTTCCAACCCTGTGATACTCTAGCAATACAAAGTTGACATTCTTTGTTGTGACATTAAAATTAGTTCAGGTGTTTTTTGCACCAATTATCAGTATTTAGGAAGTTTTGGTGCCTGTGGATTTGCCTATTAGGAAAGTGTCATACATTAGCCTGTCTGGACTCCACATTAACCAAAAATTATGCTATAATTTAATCAGATACACCCTATTCTCAGTTGTTCACCTTACATAAATTATCCTATTATTACTATTTTTTAGAGCTTAGTTGCCAATGGCAGAGTTTTTTTAAAGCATGAATGACTGCAGTAGTGATAGGGTAAACATCCCTATTAAAGCTGCACTAGGTAGGATATTTTCAGTAAGAAAACTAAAGTTTTGTCTCCCATAAACATGTTGTGTAAGCTAATGAGGCCCTCTAAGAGTTGTTTAGCAACACAGACAGTTCAGTGCCCGTGGAATATCAATTTATTATTTTTGGAATGTGCTGCTACTTTCCAGCCAATTCTGTTCCAGCAATCCCGTTCCAGCCAATCGCGTTCTGCAAGAGGGGCCTTCCTCTTTGGCTTGTTTTGTGAATGCGCATTTTACCTGGATGATAGGCCTATATATATAGCATAAGTACGCCATAGGGAGCAAAGTTTGCTTACTGTAAGCAACTATAATGGCAGCTAGCTGCCAGGACGACAAACTGCGAATTCCTCCCTTGTCTACTACAGCATACGCTACAAAAACTGCAAAGAACCGAAAGACGTAGACTAGCTCTCTATTGCTAGCAACCAGGAACCCTAAGCTAATGTTAGCAAGGCTAAGAATAACATTGAACACTGAGTTAGCGCTTTTTTTGGAGCAGGTAATTCTATTTTTCATATTATTATTCAGAACTTCACTCTCTATCGGGCATTTGTGTGGAACCGCTTTCTGACCGGTGAGTAATTGCAATATGCTGTAATTTCTTTACTGAAAAAATCCTGAAAAAAAACAGTTTCTTTACTGAAAAAAATCCTACCTAGTGCAGCTTTAATCACACATACCATATAAGCCCACTTGCAACTTCTGAGTCAAATAAAAAAAAAACCAACATCATAGTTTTTTGCTGTGTGATGTTTCTTCCAATGAAGCTGCAACAATATTGGATTATAAATATTGTTTCTTTTGAAATCAAAATATGTGTTTAAGCATCCTAGCAAACAGACCACATGCTGCCTCAATACAGTAGCTGCATAGTGTGGTGCATTGCAATGACATAAAGATTAGCAGGTATAGTTTACATTTTTGTGTGCAGTTTATATCATTATACAGTTAGACAGACCATAAATGTGCATGTTTATCTTAATAAATTTTTTCATTAACAGTTTTACCTGGTGGGCTTAAAGGGGACAGAAGCAAAAATGTCATACTGTCCGAGGTGAATGAGTATAGCTAATTACTTCTCTGCATGATACATTTATACTTTCATGTTATGTTAGTGCACCATATATATATTTATTTCATATAGTTGTTCTTTTAATGTCATGTGAGTAGAATCAAATATTCTGTCTTTTAACCATACATTCACTGATGTTCCCTTTAGGGCCACCTGCTTCCATTAAGCCCACTCTGTGTTTCAATGGGGATTTTCTTCCTATTGACATTTGAACCATTTTCCTCCCTAATTTTGGCCTCATCTTGGAAATCAGCTCCATAATTCAGATAATTAATACCCATATTGAAATATCAGTCATATTGCATAGGTCAGTTCATTCTGGATAGGCCTATATTCTATCCTAACATTTACAAATTTTTTTTTTATCTTCAGGCCTACTTTTCAGATGAGTTTTTGTTTGAGATGACTGAAACATGAAAAAACGACAGTTCATGCCCACACATGACGGAACCATGCCGTATGTACAGGGAACAATGCAAAATCTCTAATTTCTGGCAAAACGTTATTGAGTATACCGGAAGTTGTTGAAGCAGAGAGTACAGGAGCAGCTAAGCATTGATGCACAACAGAACAGGGACGTGATCTATCTGTCCAGCGGTAGAGCAGAAGATTTCAGAGTTTCAATTAAAGTTATTGTTTAAATGTAAATTCTGAAATTGACTCATTTACTATCCTTCGAACGTTAGTATTGAACCTGCAAACTGTTTTTGTTTTAGTCAGTCGGTCTTCAGAAATCTTCATAAATCTTCAAAAAAACATCTGCACATTCAACCAGTTGGCTGGACCAGAAATGTTAGCCAGATTCGAATGCCAACAGCACACCATTAGAGATACAGACATATTGAAAGATATTGAAGAGTAATTTCCACGATAGTTTTGATTTTGCCGTAGCTGTAAATAGCTTTTTGGCTACATTCAAAAGAAGACATGTTGTTAGTTAAGATTTTTCTGTGTTGACAACACAGCAAAAAGGTTGGTCACACCTATTTCAAATGCAATTTACATGCCATAGGATAGAGGAGTGGAGACAAAATGAAAATGGCTATTGAGAGCTAAGATATTTCAGATTTGAATAGAACAAGTTTGCATTGTTAAGATTTTTTTTATATATATTTATTTATGAACAAATCTGACGTGGGCTTATTTGGAACACCCATGGACTTAAAGGGTACATTAGGTACCCATTAAGCCCATGCCTGACTTTCAACATATTTTGACAAATGTAAACAATAAAAACATTAGAAATTGGTATATATGAATTATTGACACTTCAAATGAGAGATTAGACTTGCATTTTAACTAAAATGTTCTCACTTAAATGCAGTATATATAAAAACAAAATTCTGAAAAACAGATTTGGTGGGCTTAATAGGGATGTTTACCCTAGGTCTTTCACAAACATATAACATATCTTTTGGAACTGCTCTTTTTGGTGAACGTTTGGAACTGAATTGCATCCATGAAAGAGCTGTTCGTTAGTCTCTGAATTGGACTCTGCCTTTTTAGCTCAACACAATGGTTAGGATCTGATTTGTAGTTATATAACAATTTATGTCAGTACAGTTCAGTAGTGTTTGTAAGTAGATGGGCTATATCAATAATGGAATTGATAATGACTTGGTAATGGCTTGTTTCAAATGTTATATTAGATACTGCGGTATATGCATATTACCAGGCGTGTCGTCAAGGCCCCTCGCCTCTTTTGTTGCCTGCGGTGGTGCTGTGCAGCCTGATCTTATCAAAATAAGCTACATTTGTCTCTCGCCGTCATGTACTACTCTCTGACTCACCCACACGCCCCCCTCCGTCACTCACACCCGGGAAAGGAAAATGTTTCCTTTTGCACCACGGTAGATTCCAACAACCCTTCAACTGACTGGGGAGCGAGATACAGGGAAAAGAGAGAGCGGGAAATAGTGAGAGCAAGCGAGCTGTTCTTTCCATTTCCAGGAGCTCACCTAGCCGCCTCAATAAACAGGTGATGCAATGCATCCGAGTGCAGTGTCACCCTCATTCTCTGGCAGATGCAGGGAAATGCAATTCTACCCCCCCCACCACCACCACTAAAAAAAGAGAAGGAGAATGAAGCAGGAGAGATATAAAAATATAAATGAGAGTGCAGGCTCTACCTGAGCAGACAGTGAATTGACGGCCTCTCACCAAACATCCATCAGTGGCTTTCAGAGGCGTTTTGAGGCGCCGGCCAGGGAGAACTGGAGGGCCGGGCAGGTTGATGGATCACCTACATGCTGCACCACCGTTGCCACGGTGAACTCACCCTCAGAATTGATGAGCCGCAGCTCCTGTCTCTCTCCACCTCGATCTCCCCTTCCCTACTCTTCTGCCCCTGTGTCAGCAGTGTGTGGACGCACCATACTAATAGGGTTAGAGCGGGTGTCTTTGTTCCACAGGGTGACATGTCATAAATGACAGCAGCTCAGGTCTCGTCCGCTGCCGGGTAGCTCCATCACCTCTGCGGGGTCCTCCGCCACGTGACTTCCAAAGCAGAGGCCCTGTGGGGGGTTGCTGTTTGCCCTTCGCAGGAAAGTAAACCAATTGACACAGGCGTCAGAGGGGCGGAAGGGATAGCTGCCAAAATGAGAAAGGGAGAGATATTACAACCTGGAGCACATCTGACCCCCGGCACCTTGTTATTTCTCCCCGACGCACCAGTGGCAGAGAACCTGACGCTTCCGGTTTAATAGTGCCATCAAGATACCAGGGGCTGACGCTAACGCTGGCCTGGGCCCAGTAAAAGCATTTCGGGGCTTGTCAGTGGGCCAACCTGGCCCGTAACCTCTCAGCATGTTTTTGTGTTCTAGCTGAAAATACCGGCTTTTTTGTGATCTGCTTATTGGAAGCGGTTGAAGACAACACCCGTTTATATTTTGTGGTAGCCGAGACATGTGAAACAAAGTCAGTTTGGCCTCTAGGTTGAACAGGTCAAGACAAACTGTTTAAGGGTTAATTAACGCTATCATTTTTTTTTTTTAATTAGGCTAAAACATTTCAATAATTGATAAACATGTAAGAATGTGAAACAAAGTTGGTTTGTCTCTGTAGCTTGAAAGGCTCAAGAGATAAAATTAGATGGTTAATAATGTCAATTATGCAAATAATTGTAATTAGTATAGTATAGCAACACATTGTTTAGCTTTGTTCAAACTATAGTTAGATGTATATCATGTCAATAGGCCTTCATTGGTAGAGAAAATGAGCTCCAAACAATTAGTGTGCTAGCAAGAGAAAATGTCAAAAAGTCTCAAAAGCTAGGTGGATACTAAAAAAAAGTTCTGTCGAGTAAAATCTTTTTCTGTGTGCTAAAGCACATTTGGCAGTGATCACAGCTTTATGTTTTATTGAGTATACCTCTACTAGCTTTGCACATCTGGATTTTTGCATTTTCTTCAAATTTTTCTTATAGATCCTCACAAGCTCTGTCAATTCAGATTGTGAACTACAATCTTCAAGTCTCCACACAGATGTCCAATAGGGATTAAATCTGATCTCTGGCCGGTGACATTCGTAGTCCTTCAGGTGGCATGTCATGTGCCTTTTACTGAGGAGTGGTCCCCGTCCAGCCTCTCTGCCATAAAGGCCTGACTGATGCAGAGTTGGTTGTCTTTCTGACAGGTTCTCCCATCTCTGCAGAGAAACTCTGAAGCGCTGTTAGAGTGGCCATTGGGTTGTTCTCATCTCCATGACGAAGGCCCTTCTTGCTTAGTTTGGCTGGACCGACCGCTCTAGGAATAGACTCGGGGGATCCAAACTTCTTCCATTTTACAATGATGGAGCATAATGGGCTCTTTGGAAATACTTTATTACAATTTATTTGAACCTTCCTGAGATCTATGCCTCAACACAATCTCAAAGGCCTTGGACTTCATGGGTGTTCTGTCTGACATTTACGGGACCTTGTGGGACCTTATATGTGGGACCTTATATAGACAGATGTGTGCCTAAATAAATCATGTCCAATCAAGTTCTACAGACATTTCATCACGATCAAAGGACACGGGATGCATCTGAGCTCAGTTTGGCGTGCCATGGCAGTCTGAATACATACATGACTCAGTTTCTAATTTTCAATAAATTGGCACACATTTCTGAAAACATGTTTTCGCTTTGCTATTATGGGGTATTTTGTGCAGATTGATAGCAAAACAATATATTTAAACCGTTATTATACAAGTCTGTGAAACAACAAAATGTGGAGAAAGTGAAGGGGTTTTAATAGTTTTGAATATAAGCTTAGTTATATCAGTTATATGAGCTTAACATTTAAATAATGATTAGTCCTATTTAGTAGCCTTAACAAGGGTTTTGATATTTCATCTCAATTATTTACTGTAGGTAAACCATTTCCAGTTAGCAACTCACCTGTGCATTAACTCTTGTTGCTCTTTGGGGTTTCAGGCCGGGGTGTCTGTAAAAGCTCTTTTTGACAACTGCTGAGGTAAAAAGGGTTGGGTGTCTGTAAAAGCTCTTTTTGGCAATTGCTGAGGTAAAAAGGGTTGGGTGTCTGTAAAAGCTCTTTTTGGCAACTGCTGAGGTAAAAAGGGTTGGGTGTCTGTAAAAGCTCTTTTTGACAACTGCTGAGGTAAAAAGGGTTGGGTGTCTGTAAAAGCTATTTTTGATGACTGCTGAGGTAAAAAGACTTTATAAAAATCCATTTGATTGCTTGGACTTTGTACAGCACTTTGTTCAGCATTGGTTGTTTTTAAATGTGCTTTATAAATAAATTGACTTGACTTGAATAACCTGTGCATTGAGCAGTCAATCAGGAACCGTGTCCATTACACTTGGCAATATTGTCAATACACTCTTTAGTCTTAACCTCCAGGACTTATTCAAATGAACGACTGCTATCAGGACGACATTTCAATTTTAATTTTATTTAATAATTTAATATATTCACATATTTGTAACAGGAAGGTGTTGTGTCAACATAACTGTCTCTGCAATTTCCTTAGCCATGGAAAAAAATCACATCAATTTTAGATTTAGCTACTGTTTTGTGCACCAATGGGCAGTTTTTCGGTTATGTTTGACAGTCAGAATAATCAGCATGCCATGATTTGTCTGACACTAGCTAGCTAGTTGATGTCAGCAGGATTAGCTAACATAGCCGAGCCAGGCAGACAAACCATGAAGCGAAAGGGAACAGGGAGGCTAACTAGCACAGCTGACAAAGCTGACAATTACACGGACACAGCTGACAATGAGCTATATGTGAATAGTTGTCATTAGCTTAGCTAGCTACCACCAAGGACGATAGATGGCATTGTCCTCTTGCCCCAACTTAATGGCAACTCTATGTATGACCCTGCCTCAAGTTGCCTTCTCTGCCTCAGAGGCTGGCTTGATGACTAACCCTGAGGGCAGGGTATTGTGTGCAGGACTGTGTGTGTACCGTATGTATGTGTGTGTGTGTGTGTGTGTGTGTGTGTGTGTGTCTACTGTATGTGTGTGTTTGTGTGTGCACGTCTCTCTGCATTTTCAGCCGGAGAGGGGGTCAGATTGATATTGCAGAGCACCGCACAGCATGGAGTTAGCATTTCAATTACCACCTCTTCGGCCTCTCACACCGTGAACATTGTGGATGGAGGGAGAGGCAGAGGAACAGGAGGAAGATATGAAGTAGCGGTATGAGGGAGACAGCCAAGATGCATCAAATTAAAGGAGATCTAAAGGAAAATGTGCAAAGAACATGCTCTGAACATAAACAGAATTAGCAGGTGTTCCCAGAAAACGGCAAGTCACCTCCCTCCCACCTCCCTAGACAGAGAATGAACACTGAGCTGAAGTGCTCACAGCTCCTTCATAATGGCTTCTGATTTCTCATAGCATTTAGATGTTGGGAGCATAGACAGGACAGCCACGATTCCCATGAATCAGTAGCAGGCTCCCGGATCACATCAGGAAGTCAGAAGGTAATAATCTGCGAAGTGCCACGATTCCTATAACAGTCCAAACCCCTGAGGTACAGCCCGGCCAAGCAACGACGGAGGAGGCGGCAGGGGCGGGGGGACGAAGGGTTTCAGAGTCGGTTTTGCTGCATTTCTGTTGTGGACCAAAAGGGAAAAAAAGAGAGATTAGTTTTGGTTTGGAAGCAGGGGGAATGGGGGTTGGTTGCTGATGACAAAAAGGAGAGGGGAGTTCGCTGGAGGGTACAGTGCCCGAGGTGGAATCGACTGCGGTGTCATCACTTCTGACCATGAAAGCCACCCGGCCTAGTCAATGCAGTCTGGAGTTCATTTTCTCCATGGCTATTTTTAGCTGATGGCACAGCAGTGTTACCTGGATGTATAGGCTTTTGTTGCTCCAGGCAGCTGGTGCGTCACTTATCTGCAAGGCTTAGGCTTCCCTTTTCCCTGCGTGACTGAGGAAATGTCAGTGGAGGGATGAAGACGGGAGGTTTACTTTGTCACCTTGAAAAGCTCCAAACGACTGGGTGGTGAATGCATCACGGACTCAAAGGCTTTGAGTCATACAGGGCAAAACAATGTTTTAATGATATATTGTATGCCTAGCTGCACTACAGGACAATGTCAAATGAGGTATGTCACAGACCTACAGTTGGTCTTCTTGGGAAGAATGAACAGTAAAACATCACAGGATGTTCTACCATACTGCATTTTCCTCTGGAAACTATTTGTGATGAATAGCTGAATGACTTTACCTTGCAACTGCCTTCATGCGGATTATTTTTGGTTGAGAACTATGCTGCATGAATCCTCAGTGGTACCAGATAATCTGAACACATGACGCCCGTCCTCATCAATCTACACCACCATATTGACGCTGCTCCTAATCTGCAACGCTGCTCCTAATCTGCAACGCTCTTCCTCATCTGCAACACTCCTCCATATTTGCAATGCCCTTCAAACACGACTTACTCTCCGACAACCTGACAGTGTAAGACCCTTACTGCTCCCTCCTGCTCCTCCTCTGTTAGCCTCCTTTTCACCCCCCAATCTGCCTCTCCTCCATGTGGGCGGAGTCTTTAGCTGCTTAGCACCCAGGCTTTGGGATTCACTTCCATATAACATGCAGACACAGTTGAATCCTTCAAAAACTCCCAAAACACACCTTTTCAGGAAAGATTTTAACCCTATGTCCACCCCCCTACCCTTCTCTGTTTGCTATTATCCTCCATGCCACCCCTTAACCCTTAACCTTTCCAGGGTTCGTGTTCCTCAACCCCACCTTTTATTTGCCCTGGCTTTTTTTGTGAGTTTTGTTGTAGATAATACTGATAATTGAACAATATGTTGGTATGACTTTGTTATAAAAAATTTCTATGTAGGTCTTTATTTTTTAGAATGAACGGTTATTATTATTCTAATAATGTTTGATGTACTTGAGTGTCTGTAAAGGAGTCGGCTCAACCTATTTTCATCATTATTATTATTTTTCATTGTGCTCTGAAATGCATTGTTAGTCATGGTTATTTTGTTTGGTTACCCTCTCCTGCAGGTTCGTCAACCACTGCCTGTTACTCCAGCGTAATGTTACTAATGCTGCATTCCTTGGCGTTTTATGCCTCTGCAATCCCACAGTTCAGCACTTGCTGTGGGCCCACGGGGGCACCATGGGATGCCTTTTAATAGTCTCAGCTCAGTCATAACTTACTTCGGGGCTTGATAGACTACTACTTTAACCACCCAGCACGCCACCTCTCAGAATAGGAACATCTCCCTGCAGTCTTCTTCTGCTTTTGATGCGCTGCTCTGCATTGGGCAAACACCGTCACCGCCACTGTAGTCGTGTCACAACGAGCCCTGCGACGCTCTGGGGTCGTCCAGAACTGAGTTTCTCAGGGGGACCACGGTTTTTCGCTGTGAGAGTCTGACCGTGTTGCGATGCGCAATCTTAACCTGACCCTGCTTCGCCAGGCAGAAATTAACTCCTGCAGCAACAGGACGTGTGAATTCATTTTGGGATTATAACTAATACAAATATTCGCAGGGTTCTATAAACTTGAATGTGGGCACATTGTTCTAAACAAAACATACTGTTTTTCAATATTTAGTTGACAATTTCAAGCACATTGATTTTCTGCACAAAAAGGGTTGTCAAACATCTGCAGCCACGTTATTTGGTAGTCCTGCAACGCCGTGGTCCAGCTCTGTGGGCTCGTTACGTCATGGTCTCACGAGTCTATAGTCCAATGCCGGGACGTTATTTCTCTGTAGGTGGTAGTCTGAGGATTAATGACAGTGATATGTCTGCCAGTCATGTCGTTGAGCCCCACAGATGGCAAGGGACTGAACACAGGCACAGACAGGAACTGATTGGCAGCGCCATTCATTAGCGAATCCCGTATTGGGCCTGTACCCGCGGTCTTCCCACAAAAACTGTTCGACTATGCTGCCTGTCCCTGCTACATCGTCAAGTGGTTTGCAGACGTTATCCCAGTCAGGGATGTAATATGAGGCTAGTTCTTTAATCCGCATTCATACTTTGTGTCAGATCTCATTGATTTAAAACCACCACAATAACTAGTAGTAGATTGATGCACCATATAGGACCCACAGGAATGTAACATGGTAAAACATTGCCGCTGGCAGGCCCTCGGGCTACCAGTCCGACAGGCTGTGTTTAGCCAGCCCTGAGTGGTGGGAGCAACTCAGAAGTGTCTCAGCGAATTATCTGTGTATGAAGGGACCAGCTATAACCTTCCATGCTGGATGTGAGAAGCGGAACTGTCACATTTTTGCCGTACCGCGTAACCGGAGCCGACCAAGCAGAGCGAATGTCACTGACTGTGTGAGTGACTGACTACCCATTGTTAAATAGCGTAGTGGTCAGAGACGCAGTCTTCCCCACAGGAGACCGGGTAGCGTATCCAACCAGGGACAAAACAAATTAGGATTAGCTGAGGATAAACTAAAACTTGACTAGTGACAAGCTTCAGTAGCTACATATAGTAAGTAAAACAGCTTATGGTTATGTCTAACATCATAAATCGCTTGAAGTGTTGGACTCACCCAGGAAGAGCGGTTTAGAGTAAAGGCAACAAAAAAAAAATCTCTCCCAACTAATCCGCTTGATAGACCTTTGTGAAGAAATATGTTAACTATATGAAAACTAACAACAAAAATATATTACGCTGATTGGCAAATGTTCAAGTAGTATAGATATGTTTCCCGCCACCAGTGTTCTTAGAGTTGTACACAGAATATTAGGATGTTCCACCACTCAACGCTACCACGTGGCTTAGCGGTCAGGGCAGTGGTCTGTACACCCACGGAGTTCACCGCCAGCCGAGTCAATGCTAATGCGGCAATATTTTTGCCGGACCGAGTGTAGTTTATGTTTATGTTGCGATGGACGAACTGCAGCCGACATGTCAAAATAAATCGCTTGAAGTGTTGGACTGCGTGTCTTGAAACGCTGCACTCTCACCCAGGAAGAGCAGGTTACAGTGGGGGCAACGAAATATATTGCTCTCTCCCAACTAATCCTCTTGATGCTCTTTCTTGTTTTTCCATTCTGTCTCTGTCACTGTGTCCCCATCTTTCTCTCTCTCCCTATTTTATATTTCTCTCTCCTCCCTCTCTTTCTTGCTCTTCATTTTTCCCCTAGTTCTTTCTTGCTGTTTATTTCTTTCGCTCTCTTTCTTTGTCTCTCTCTTTCTTTCTCAATTCAGTTTCTATTTAGAAGGCTTTATTGACATGGGAGACATTTGTTTACACGGCCAAAGCAAGTGGAAAATAAGAAATATGTAATAAATAATGAAAGTGAAAAACAAAAATACAGAAATCTGAAATCAACATTACATACAAATTGTGCAAGTAGTTATGAGAGTAGCTGGGTTTTTGAGTGTAAGAGTCATGAATGTAATTAGACAGTTGTCGTGTTTACAATTGCTGTTTGTTTACCTTCCTGGTTGACCTTTCCTCAAGGTCACAGGTCTTGCTGCTGTGATAAGCGAGCTTGTTGATGTATGATTGGAGGGGGAATGTATCACCTGGAGCATTCCTTAACAGCATGCAGTTTGTTGGGTTTTGATGGCTCATGGTCTCTCACAAGGTGGTGGGACCTCCAGTGGCGGGGGCTTTCCGGGAGAGGCCAGCGAAGCCTACCGCATTCCGCAAGTTCTACGAGAGAGGAGACTTCCCCATTGCTCTGGAGCACGACACCAAGGGCAACCGTATTGCATGGAAGGTAGGATCCCACAATGCGTTCAACACACCAGCTCGCTACTGTGTTGGAAGTGAAAAAGGCGACTTCCCCCTAAACCATATTAACACAGTCAGTTCATGTTCGCCATTGGATGGGCATGATTTGGACCTGTGCTGTGGGTTCACCGTAGAGGATCTATAAACCTACAGCAGGACACTGTGTGGTGGCCATGCGTGATACTGGAACCTGCTGTCACATACAACACGTCACCAGTGAACCCCAGCCGAGGGGCTAGAGACCCTTAAGAACCCCCCCCCCCGCTGGTTTAGTGTAGCCTCACAGCCCCGCCAGGCATTCCACCACTTTTAAACCGCCGCACTTAAAGACATTTTGAAACAAGAGCAAGGCTAAATGAATCAAAGCAAATTGGCCTTTTCTTCCCTTGCACTCTTTCAAAGAGAGAGGCGACACTCTCTGCTCTGTCTCCGGGTGAAAACACTGTGAAAGGGTTAGAAACATCTGCATGAATTATTAATGTGCATTGTTCAAATGAGTTATGTGGTGGTGGTGGTGGTGGTGGTGTGCTTTTACCCAAATAATGGCTTTCTTTGTGTTGTTTCCAGCAAAAGAGGAATTGGTGTATGAAATTGTTGCTGTAATATCTGATGCATCTGTTATGCTTATTGATTTCATCTGCACATGTCTTACTGAGTTGCTGTAATTCTCCTTGTCGGGCGGTTTCGCTGCTCCCCACTCCGAGTGTTTGTGTGAGAGGTTAATCTCTCATAGGGATGACGTGTCTATAGCACACTGCAGTCAAGATAGTCAAGCATGACTTTGTGTTATAAACAAGCGTGTGATTCGTACCTCCGTTTTGGTAGGAACTATTTTTCTTTCCGGGGTATTTTGCCTCCAGTGTGTCCTCTCCTTTTTAAAACCACTCTGAACAGAGTAGCCTCCCGGCAGTGGAGTGGTTGGCTCATGGATGCAGGTGTAGCAGGAGTCTGGTCTCTGATTGGAGAGAGGAGCATAGGGGCCACTGTGTTTTCACTGAGCAGCCCTCAGGGCAGATGTTCCAGACCGGGA
>JACXGI010007225.1:20843-38423 GCA_016801175.1 Esox masquinongy
TGTCTGTGTCTGTGTCTGTGTCTGTGTCTGTGTCTGTGTCTGTGTCTGTGTCTGTGTGCCTGAGGTCAAGAGTTCACAGTTGCCACCCCCACAGTGATGGGCTGTGCGTGTGTGTAAGACGAAGGGAGCAGGTGATTGGCAGGTGTGGTTACAGCGGCCATGCCGTGTTCCAGTGGACCATGTAATTGCCATTAACAGTTTAGTTAACAAAAAAAGTCAATCAATTCAACATCAGTGGTTGCACACAGGTGTCGTATTTTGGCTGGTGTTTCTGTCACAGTCGTCCGCTGCAGGAATGCCTCCCCTGTCGTTCTCTGATCTGCTCTGGTTATCCCCCTCTCTCTGCAGCAGGGAGCAGTAGAACATGGCTCTGCCTCCCCTGGGCTCCTTCCCTCCATCCTATTATCACACTGCCGAATGGTGGGGGAAGGTGGGAAATACCAGCTCTGGCCTGATCCGGCACTCCGTTTGCCAAAAAACAAAGCACAATGGAAGTTCAGAGGATGGAACTGGGGATTACAGTGATGTCTCAAATGGTCTCAACTCCTTCTGATATACTGTAGTTATCAGCAAGGGATCGGACTTGTGTCATCCTGCCAGGTGGGATGTTTGCTTCTGAGCTGGAGACAGAGAGGGACATAGACTGTGTGTGTGTGTGTGTGTGTGCGCGCGCGCGCGCGCATGTGCATGTGCATGTGTGCCACGTTGCATGCAAGCACCAGAGTGTTTGCAAATTTCAACTTGCGCGTGTGTGTGTGTGTGTGTGTGTGTGTGTGTGTGTGTGTGTGTGTGTTGGTACTTGAGAGAATACTAGGCATTCTAAATATCAAGGGCACATTCAAAGCATCAAGGTTGTTTCCGAGCAGGTAATTTGGCTCTCTGGCTTTCCTCTACAGCTGTAAAAGCCCAGTGCTGTAATGTGGCTTGGGCAGGTAGGAGCCTCTCACGTATGAGGAACATGTGCTGCAGACAGATAAGGGGCGAAGTGGGAGTTTCAATCTCCCTGTGTGTCCAGCCCCCTGTCATGACGTTGGAGGTTGGACGCCAAAGGCCTGGTAGTCCGGTTCCCTTTAAGTCCTGCACGGCTGAGAGCCAGAGAGACTGATTCACCGGGGCCCTGCAATGAGGAAACATGGCAGCTGTTTGGCTCTGGGTTATAATGGATGAGATGAGAGGTCTGTTTCCCCAGTCAGCAGGTTAGCCTAGCATTAGCCAACATGACCAACGCCCTGCGCTCTTCAACTGCAGCCAGACGGGCTGGGACTGAGCCTGCAGCCCACACCGCCTCCTACACATTATTTATTTTATCTGTCCTGCCTGCTTAGTCTTCGGCCGGCGTCTTTCTGCTGTCTCCATGTTGGGACTCTTGTAAGTTGTCCTTTCCCACGTCTGTTGGTTCCTCTTTTCTGTCTCCTTCCCAATTTCGTCTTCCCCTTCTTCTCGTCTTGCCTCTTGGCTGTATTCACTTTTGTTATGTTACCTAGTCGGGGGGCATGTTATAAGAATGTCAATACAAACCTTATCCCTGCTCTGAAAATGCCCCGGCGTGGGGAGGCAGGAGGGAGACGGGGGACGAGGACAATCAATTAATCTGGTCAAGCGCTTTAGGAAATGGAGAGCAAGCCCTCCTAGGGGACGGATACCCATCTCCTTGGGATGATTGAATTACGCACTGAGTGAACGGGGAGGATGGAGAGAGTGTGGGAGGGGGCGTCTGTGCGAGGGAACGCGTGTGGAGACTGATTGAATGAGCGTGGGTCTGCGGGTGTGTTTGTGTTCACGTGCACGCGTGTGTTTGTGGGATAATTAATAAAGAGGGGTTAGGTAATTCCAGACACCTACGAAAGATGTTTTTTAAAATTTATTTTATGGCTTATATTTTTTTCATTAACTTCCATTGACATTTTTCTGTGTTCTACCTTGTGGCTCATGGCACTCTCTGTTGACAGCTATATTGCATGGCCACTGTACATCATGTTGTTTAAGAGTTAAATCGGGGACTGGTGCTGTCCTTTCCTATTTGTCATTTATTACTTGTTCAATACAATATGTTAGGGGATAAACAGAGTGCAGTGATGGAGTGGATTTTCATTGACAGACCCTGTTTTAGTAATGAATTCATAGTTTCTTAACTAAATTGCAGATATTCCATAGTGTAGCTTGAACATAATAGAGTTTTTGGCATGGAACCTCAGGTTTTCTATCATTTTTCTAGGGGCTGGGCCAGGATATTTTAAATAGGGGCCAAGGGGAGCCCAAGCCAATTGTGTCACAAAAAGCAATAGAAATTGGCTTGAACTGTGTTTTAGACCTTTGAAAAGCTCAGTTTCAGTGGAGCAGAGTTTCACATGCAACTTGTTAATCTTAGACACATGTGGCATTGAATATTCATAAAGTATTCATGAGCATTAATTATGACATGGAAATATAGTGCATTTGAGACTTATATCACTGACTTGATTTTGACATGGTTGAAACCAGGCAACTAATAGGTTCACTGTAAAGAAATAGAGGAAGGAAATACATTTGAGAGATTCTAACAAGGGCCATATTCCATTTACAAATTCTAAAATTATATATTGAAGCTTTTATCTGTTAGTTATAATAATTAGTGGACAGGTTGAATCAGGGGTGCTTGGCTGGGTCTGCATTTGTATCCCATCACAACCCAAAATATTAGGTGTTTTGGTAACCATTATTCTATTCTGAAAGCACAGTGCAGTCAAAAACAGATCTATCTGTTTTCTTGATGATGATTCCATACTAGTTAGCAGTGGCGTCGTTAGGCCTGGGCGTCCGGGGCTATAGCTCTTTTATCAATAGCCCCGGATCTCAGATTTACCCAAATAAAAGCCCCGAATATATTGTGATCCTCGCAACACCTCTGCTAGTTAGTTAAAATAACCCTCTGATATTAGCAACATTGCAGTGGCCTTTTTGTGTAAGAATTGTAAGATTTTCTTTTTTAAGTTTCAGAGGGTTTAAGTGGTTTGGGGCTTTTGGCCTGCTGTGTGATCGTAACAGGTCTATAGGCTCTAAACCATCAAGCATTCAAGGGCTAAAGCAGTCTGAGGTTAAAAAAAGCATGTGTTGGAGATGGCAATTATTATTAAATAATTGCCATGTGGCTAATGGCACATGCCATTAGGCACATGGCAATTATTTAATAATAATAATAATGTCAAGAAGGAAGTCACCTATATGGCAAAATCAAACAGGACATGGTATGCATTGTAACTATTGCCCGGTGTGGCGCTTCATGCCTTCTCCATCCCTGGCACTCCACCCTGCCAGTGTACTAACCGCCAGTGTACTAACCGCCGGCAGGACATAATGGCAGCAACACACCCCAAGGACACACCTGCTCCAAATCACTCATTATGTTGTGTATATGTATGCCTTGTTTTCACCTGCACCTCACAGATTGTGTTGTGTGACCGTGTGGTTCATTTCAGAAAATACTACAAAGAGAATGTGTCTCGTACTTACGTGTAGTCTGCGTTTTGTTTTTCTTTTTTGCCTCATTTGTTAGGGATGCTATGGTACACGGTATGTTATCGAACTGTTCGGTATGCCCCATACGGTTCAACTGGCACCTGCGAACTGTGGAGTTACGGTATGCCGTCGTTTTCCTTTAATTTCCAAAACATGCTTATTGCGCTGCAGCCTGCATGCATGCTGTAGATTCAGATCCACAGAACCAGATGCGTAGCTTGTGAACAGATAATGCTACGTGCACGCTGTCTGCTCGCTCAACTCGCAAATTGCTAATTCTCTGGCAAGCTGTTGCTGAGCCTTCCCTAGCTTGCACACTGCCCGCTCAGGCGGGGTGTCTCTTCCTAGTTTAAGCCAGCGACCACCAGTCAACCAATATCGGGGAAACATCAGTCTCTGCAAATATTAATAAGTATTTAATATTTGCGTGACTCCATTACTAAAAACGTATTACGATGATGCCAAGTCATTGATTTGTCAATGTACAAATAGCAATTTACTTTGTTTTACGTCATGCATGTATCACTCACCCGTGATCTCAACGATCTCTGAAACCTTCCGTGCATCCATTTTTAGAATTTAACTCTGTATGAAGCATGTGTGTATATATTGGGAATTTGGGATGATGCGCTTTCAGATGTGTTTGTGGTTTGTAGTATTCAAACGCTGTGTTCGCCAGTGGAAACACTGAATCCATCTTGTTTGAGTCTACACTATAATTTGTGATATTTTAAGTGCAGAGAGAATAGCCTTAATGAACCCAGTCAATCCGTTGCCGCCAGATTAGAGAACAAGAAACCAGGCAAGCCTAGTTCAGTCGGCCCGCAATAAAATGGGTTAATCGTAGCTGCCCTCTCGAGAATCGAACCCGGGTCGCCACATGAAAGGCTGCGTCATTAACCACTGCATCACAGAGCTATATATTTACTGGTTGTCAGTATAGCTTCTTGACATTATATAATTTTGTCATGCATTAACATCACACCGAGTTCGAATATTTCTTAGACGCCATTAAGCATTATGTTAAACTGAGTAACGTTTCTTATTAAGTTTACCTCCACCACAAATAGCAACTATGAACTGTATGGCTTTTGCCACTGGCCGTTTTAACAGCTTATTAGCCATTCGTGAATGACATTTATACAGTATCTATCAATATAGGTGACGATAACTGACTTTTTTGTGAAAAGACGAGAGAATCATGTAGCCAGCGACGTGTTTGTCTATCCTGAACAAATCCTAATGTCCACCAGAACTGTTTTATTTTAGGCTTCCCATTACGTAGCTACATAGGGTTGTAGCCAGCAAAGTTTTTGTCTGTCCTAAACCTCAGGCATAATGCGTTTTGACTTTTACGGGAGACGAACGCAGGACCTGTTGCTTAGGAGCCCGCGTCTCTAACCACTACGCTATTTCAATGGTCGGTCGGTCGGTGACATTCGCTTTTCTAGGTCGGCTCCGCTTATGCGGTCCGGCAAAAATCAGAGGTGCTTCTGGAATGACCTAGGCACGACATTTCTTTTCCACCAAAAATAACATTACAACGCTAGAACGAGATAGGCAAACAATTATGCTAATGCCCATGTACAGTATTCTTTTGATTGAGCAAAACAGAAACACTTAAAAGCTCCCTTTCCAAAATCCTACTATCCAATTATGGTAGTTATATAATACATTTGTCACAGATAATTTTGTCTTGTTTTTGGCAACCAAAATGAAAAATATTTTTCGTTTCATTATTGTTTCTTCTGGATGTATTTTACCAGTTATCGTCTCGTCGACTGCAACTGAAAAATAGAATTTCAACTAATTTTTTCGTCATTATTTTTTTACAAAATTAACACTGGTTCAGTACAATGACGAGGGTAAGAAGACATTAACAAAGTACAGTCTACAAGCATTGCTTTGCTACTGGAGTGGAAACGCTTCAAACATGATGACGTCATTCATACCGAAACCGAACCGTTTACCGTGACCCACAAACCGCGGTATGTACCGAACCGTGGACCCACTCTACCATTGCATCCCTAGTGCCCATCGTTCCGTTTCTATGTTCTGTGTGTTTCATTTAGTTTTTCCATTTCTATGTACAACCTCGTTAGTTTATTGCTTTCACCTGTGTCTCGTTTACCCCTTGTTTAGTCCCTATTTAAGTTCCTCCAGCCCCAGTGTGTCTTGTCGGTCATTGTTGAATGTTATGGTTGTTGTTTTCAGAGCTTTATGTCACGTTGAGTTATTGGAATTGAAGACCCTTTTGTTTCTAAACATCTGCTTCTGTGTCCTGCTATCCTACAGTCCCTCCGGAGAATCTTGACAACTGTGGACTTCTGGCACCAAGACCATTAGCCTATCTAAAGTGTAATACAGTAGCTTACAATTGTAAGGTCAGTCTTGACAACATACAAAATCATCAGCAGGAACCTGACTTTCTCAACGGAATGTCATTATTAAAACTCTCTCTAATACTGTTCTGAAATGCTTTGTTTTCACAGTAAGGTAACAACAACATCTGTAGAACCCCAATCGTTTGATCTACAAATGAGTATGTTTCATAATCGGAAAGTACGGAGTCTAGGAGAAAAGATGGTGTTACTGGGACTCTATTCTGTGAATGTATTCTTACTGTAATTCACAAGGTTGGAATTGATGGGATTTGGGGGTTTTTCCGAAGTTCTCTTCTTACAAAACTGAGTGAAAAGACTGACAGTTGGAGCTACAAAACAAATAATATCTCATCCCTGATACGAAGAATACCACAGTTGGACTCAATGTGCTCTTTTAACACACAAGTGTGGTTTTACTCTGTGTGGCAAACACCTAAATCTAAGCCAAGTACATTTACCTTAATAAAGACAAAGTGCACTATGGGGCTCCTTTAGTGCCAGAATAATGTAACGTAGGTTAAAGTGGTAATTTGTCTGAAACACACTGAAACATGGACAAAGAAGCTGAGATCAATGTTTTATGTAGAAATAAATCTTGCCTCAGATTTGAAGGTAGGAGGGAGATTTCCTCAATCATCACTCAGCCCTGTAATAGACTACGCTGATACTATTTATATGCGTGCAGCAGCCTCTGTTTTAAAACCCTCAGACTCAGTCTTACACTCAGCAATATGTTTCATCACTGGGGACAGTTTTAAGACTAATCACTGAGGTTTGTATAAACATGTAGGATGGAGCTCCCTGTCTCTAAGAGAGATGCATTCACTTCTATTCATATAACCTACAAAGCGTACTTGCTAAAATGTCCTCTCTATGTAACCTCCCTAATTCAAATTAGGTATAGGAATAACCTAGCTCGTTCTCAGTGATCGATAACAATGCAGACCTCTTTGGTCTTGACAGATTTAGGGAAATCTGTTTCCTAGTTTGTTGTCATTCTTATAAAAATTTGAAAAACAAATTGTTTTCGAAAGTGGTTCTATTTATCATGTAATTAAAATGTCAGAATGTGGTTCTATTTACCATGTAAAATCAGCCAGAATGTTATATTGAAATGTGTCAATAAAAAGCCACTCTTTTAAATTTGCTTTCACAAGCAGCATCCATCCAACTTGAACAACCTTGAGCAAAGCTAATATTTGTCTCTAAAAAGACCCTTTTGGTGAACAACCTATAGCAAATCTTCAAAGAATCTGCTAAAACCACTCCAACAATGTGTAAGAAGCTATGTACTAACTCCTTAAGATGGTGATGCAGAGAAATACTTACCCCCTAAACACTTTATAGGTGGTGTTGCAGAGAAATACTTACTTCTAAACACTTTTAGGTGGTGATGCAGACAAATACTTACCCCCTAAACACTTTATAGGTGGTGATGCAGAGAAATATTTACCCCCTAAACACTTACAGGTGGTGATGCAGAGAAATATTTACCCCCTAAACACTTATAGGTGGTGATGCAGAGAAATACTTACCCCCTAAACACTTTATTGGTGGTGTTGCAGAGAAATACTTATCCCTAAACACTAATTGTTGGTGATGCAGAGAAATACTTACCCCCTAAACACTTATAGATGGTGATGCAGAGAAATACTTACTCCTAAACACTTTATAGGTGGTGTTGCAGAGAAATACTTACCCCTAAACACTAATAGTTGGTGATGCAGAGAAATACTTACCCCCTAAACACTTTATAGGTGGTGATGCAGAGAAATATTTACACCCTAAACACTTATAGGTGGTGATGCAGAGAAATACTAACTCCTAAACACTTTATAGGTGGTGTTGCAGAGAAATACTTATCCCTAAACACGAATGATTGGTGATGCAGAGAAATACTTACCCCCTAAACACTTTATAGGCGGTGATGCAGAGAAATACCCCTAAACACTAATAGTTGGTGACGCAGAGAAATACTTACCCCCTAAACACTTATAGGTGGTGATGCAGAGAAATACTTACTCATAAACACTTATAGGTGGTGATGCAGAGAAATACGTACCCCCTATACACTTATTGGTGGTGTTGCAGAGAGATACTTAACCCCTAAATACAAATAGGTGGTGATGGAGAGAAAGATCTACCAGATATGTGTGGGTGTTCAATACATACATTTGTGCTCAAAAGATTGCATACCCTTGGAGAATTGGTAATATATGTACCTTTTGTAAAGAAAACATGGGTGAGCAGGCAAAACACATCTTTTATTTCTTATGGGATTCACATAAGAAATAACAGAATGGCACAATCATAAAACAAAACATGTCAACAAAGAAAAAAATGTACTGACCCCTGTTCAAAAGTTTGCATACCCTTAGTTCTTAATTGTGTATTGCCCCCTTTAGTATCAATGACAGCGTGCAGTCTTTTGTAATAGTTGTCTATGAGGCCCCGAATTCTTGCAGGTGGTATAGCTGCCCATTCGAAATGCCTCCAGGTCATGCAAAGTCTTTGGTCGTCTTGCATGAACCGCACTTTTGAGATCTCCCCAGAGTGGTTCGATGATATTAAGGTCAGGAAACTGTGATGGCCACTCCATAACCTTCACCTTTTTCTGCTGCAACCACTGGAGGGTCAACTTGGCCTTGTGCTTAGGAACATTGTCGTGCTGGACAGTCCAAGAGCATCCCATGCGCAGCTTTCGTGCAGAAGAATTCAAATTGTCTGCCAGTATTTTCTGATAACATGCTGCATTCATCTTGCCATCAATTTTCAAAAGATTTCCTGTGCTTTTAGAGCTCACACACCCCCGAAACACCACCATGCTTCACAGTGGGGATGATATTCTGTTCACTATAGGCCTTTTTGACCCCTCTCCAAACATAGCGCTTATGGTTGCGACCATAAAGCTATTTTGGTCTTGTCACTACAAATTACAGTGTGCCAGAAGCTGTGAGGCATGTCAAGGTGTTGTCGGGCATATTGTAACTGGGCTTTATTGTGGCATTGGCGCAGTAAAGGCTTCCTTCTGGCAACTCGACCATGCAGCTCATTTTTGTTCTAGTATCGTCGTATTGTGCTCCTTGAAACAACCACACCGTCTTTTTCCAGAGCAACCTGTATTTCTCCTGAGGTTACCTGTGGGTTTTTCTTTGTATCTCGAACAAGTTTTGGCTTAAATCTTTCTTGGTCTACCTGACCTTGGCTTGGTATCAAGAGATCCCTGAATTTTCCATTTCTTAATAAGTGATTGAACGGTACTGACTGGCATTTGCAAGGATTTTGATATCTTTTTATATCCTTTTCCATGTTTATAAAGTTCCATTACCTTGTTACGCAGGTCTTTTGACAGTTCTTTTCTGCTCCCCATGGCTCGGTATCTAGCCTGCTCAGTGCATCCACATGAGAGCCAACAAACTCATTGACCATTTATACACAGACACTAATTGCAATTTAAACAGCCACAGGTGTGGGAAATTCACCTTTAATTGCCATTTTCACCTGTGTGTGTCGCCTTGTGTGTTTATAACAAGGCCAAACATTCAAGGGTATGTAAACTCTTGATCAGGACCATTTGGGTGATTTCTGTTATCATTATGATTTAAAAAGGAGCCAAACAACTATGTGATAATAAATGGCTAAATCAGCCGGACAACTAGCTGATTTAGCATAAAAATCAGCTAGTTGTCTGTTACTCTAGCTGCAGAAGTTGATGTGGTTGTTTTTGCAGTATTTAGCTAGCTGTCAAAGAAGGGATAAGTAATAATTTACAACAAAAGATTGGGTCCACAGATATGGACCAAAATGATCTGGGTGGCGTGATCTGAAAATCAAGTTATAAACTGGATATTTTATCAGTAAATAACTGGTCGTTTAAATGTAATTACAAAGTAATTTAATGAGAGTAAAGCAGACGTCTTTTCGTGGAGTAGTTAACTGAAATTCACTGTGGTTTGTTTCATTTTCTGCTTCTACTATTCATTCCGCGTAACTCGGTGAAGTCGTATTGGTTGTTTGAATCTCTCTTGTCTTGATTTTGTATAACTGAGGTCCAGAGGTGCCCCGGATGCCCAGGCCTAACGACGCCCCTGCCTAGGTCCAGATAAAACCAATATTCTGTAAGGGCCAGTACTTGCTGTTTGGAAACTCTTGAACCATATAATACTTTATCTTTTCAGATTGTGCACGATTTGTGTGTATCAGATAAAACGGGGATAACGGGAGTAACCATGTACATTCGCTGTCTGAGCTCTGTCTACTCCGTGGGGATAGTTTTGGGTTCGTAAAGAAGAAATGAAACACAATAAGAGTGAGAAGAGAGGGAATAATGTATTGCATGAACATGCCCCTTGAGACGAAGGACAAGGATAATAACTGGAAAAGCATGAGACGATATACCAAGGAAAGAGAAGTCTTCAAAATAACTGAACAGCAGCATCAAGGCTTACTGCCTGTCCATCCCCCCTCCTTTTTCCTCCCTGCCTGCCTGTCTCTCGCCCTGCCTGTCTCTCTCTCTGTCTGTCTCCCTTCTCTGTCTCCTGGCCTCCCCAGGGGGTTTGATGTGTCAGTGACACACTGTGAAGCTGGAATGGCGTCTGCCTAGCTGTCAGGTTCTTTGTGAGCCGTCGGTGGGACACACATGGAGATATGGGGCCTGTAGGGGAACAACCACCTGCCACCCCTCAGCGTCTCATAGCCCCCTCAACATGATGCTGACTGGCTGTTATGCCTCCACCATCCTGGCAAAATGAGCCAATAGCAGAAATAGATTTAGCAAAAACACAGAGGTTGCTGTGGAAGCTTTCATGTCATAATGAGGACTAAACGGTGGAGACCCCCAGAAATGAACAACGACTCTTCTCTGTACCCCTGTATTAGCCCTCGTGTTTGTAGGGCTGCGCAGCAACCCCCCAAACCTCAACCGCCCCTTAAAGAAACAAGCCAGGACTAGCATCGACATGTTTCCACGCAGGCTGGGAACGTAGAAGCTGAGCCCGGAGTGCTTCTTGGTCTCTGGAATGCTAGTTGGGTGAAGTCAGGGCTGTACCGGGACTCCCATTCTAAACCCTGCATCCCAGAGCCCAGCGTCAACACACACAGCTGCTTACCCCATGCGGACGGTGACACTCACACCCTCTTCTCCCCTCAGCGGGGATAGAGGGGCTCTATGTTCACATAAAGACACAAACGGAGAGGGAGGGCTTGAGACAGAACCGCGGGGGCGTTGGGGGGGGGATGTGCTCGGCGGGGAGGACGAGAGAGGCATAGGAAGGATAGGGAGGGACCGGCCCCGTCTGCCAAGGCCACAAATCTTGTGCCTGAATGTGGGCCGGGTGCTGTCACGGCCCCCCTGAATGAGCCAGAGATCTATTGATTGGCGTTTGTATTGCTCGCGGGCTCCGGATCCAAATGGAGCCTTTAATTAACTAAATGGACCGGTTGCAGCTGCGAGCGAGGTCCTCACCAGCATAGGGAATGAGCAGGGTTAAACTCTGCAGACCTCCCCGGCTATCAGTCAGGACGAACGGGACAGGCCGTGAGGGGGGGTTCTGCAGTCCTCTGCACCGTATGTCCTCCACCGCCCATCCCATTTTCTTATCGCCAACCGGACCCCTGGCTGTCACTCACTTAGTCACCCCTGGGAGGTGGACACGCACTAAAAGCTATACTCTTTTCTTTTTTTTTTCTTCTGCCGGCGCTATCGCTCCCTCCCTGCGTAGCACTCTCATTCCTGTCCACTTATCCATTCTGTCAAAGGTTAATTGGTTTGGAAATGATTCGATTCTTTCAGGACGTTAATGCTGTTATCGTGCTTTTGTTATAAAAAAAAGGCAGAAAGAAAAACTACCCCACACGCGCACTTAAGCCTAATTTAAAATAAAGAAAAATAGTCAAATGAAATCCAATTTAATCTACTTTGACTCCCTTCTTTTGGCTCGGCCTTGTCTCCACAAGTCTTTTCTTTAAATTATGACAGAATTTCATTACCTTGAAAGCTTTTACTCTGCCGCCCACACCCCCAGCCCCACACCCCCATGTTCCCTCCCTCCTTCCAATACTTTGAATGGATAGACGGGCCTAATGTCTTTCTCGTAACCTCAAGGTCGCCATATTTGGATCTGCAGAAGTGCTCAAGGGTCCCTGTGATTAATGCACTGTACAAAGTGCCTGGGAATTATGCAGTGGCTGATGGCTGCACAGAACGCACGCACGCACACACACACACACACACACACACACAACAAACACACACACATGCACATACACAACAAACACACACACACACTGCAGATAGAGGTGCCCCTGTCAGTGGCCTCGTTGTGGATCATGGGAGAGGCATTCATATTCAAATCGAGTTACCCAGAGGCTGTCTGTCTCTTCCCACTGTCCCCACGCTCCGTCCCCAAGGAGCTTTTACGCTTGGTTATGTTCATTATGTCACATCTTTGCTTACCTTGCCTTTTGTAGTTCTACTCTTTCCTTCAGTCTAGCTGCTTACATATAGACCTTGAAGCAGATCTCACTCTCTCTCTGCAAACGTGGGTCTCTGAGATGTTCCTGTAGATAGAACTCAGGTCTGCATTTACCCATTTGACTTTTCAGTCAACTGGTAGGATTTTCTTATGTCCCTAGAAAGTTAATTTGGTTTCCTTTGAATGTCAAAGAGGAAAACCTGGGGTGTTAAGTTAATTCACAATCATCGACCAAACAACCACTGTGTCCTAATCGCTGCAGTCTTGATGCTTTCTTGTGCAAACACAGCTGCCCTGACTGATAAAATGGAAATGATTCATATATTTGTGTTGCCAGGCTACCTAAACTCCTTGCTCATGCCAACGGCTATGCCACGCCCACAGACCTTTGTTCCTTCTCCGCAAGGGGTCTGTATCTAATCAGACTCCCTGGTTGGCACCAGCGACAGATTGGTCCCAGAACCCAATGAGCTGGGCCAGAGCCAGAACACACGTGGGTGTGGCTGCATTTAGAAAAATCAGCATTCAGCTTTAACATTGGTTAGCAAAGATCCATTCGTTGCAGGACAAATATTTTCATCAATGTGCGATAGTTCTGTACGTCCATGTCAGTGCGCACATATTGGACCCACTTGACCTCTATGCTGAACACATCTGTGGAGCCCATGAGGGTTTCACGAGCTTTTGTTTTGTTAATTGATTCTTCGTATTTGATCAGTGCTTAATTGAAACAACAACAATGATTTAGAAATGGCTTGAAGTTACTTTTTATTGTTGTGTTTTTAGTAGACCCCATTACTATTTTACTGTAATGGAATGTCATTAATGCAGTTAAATGTATAGGCCTTGGAAAGACCATCTGCTAAATAAATGCAGAAAGGCTTAAGAAAGTGTATGTAAAGGCTTAAGACAGTGTATGTAAAGGCTTAAGACATGAACCTTCCAGAATGCGTCAGTAGTCTTTTCCTTTCCAGCCCACAGTAATGACAACATTTGTAGTAGACTGATGGACTCGTCATTACTAAAATACAATTCAACCCTACCATCCCAGAGACACCATAAATTAGTTTATCTACTTGTTTTACCCTTTTTTCAGGACAATGAATTATACAAGTCTGTGACAAAAGTATTTTGTATAAATTGTTTGGTCAATTGAGTTGAGTACTGACCAGGGTTTTCCAAAACAAGCTTGCAATCTCATTAGATTTACTTCTGTAACTGTCCTGTTCTAGGTCATCAGGTTGTTGTTTGAAATAGCATTTCCAAAATTCTGCTCTGCCCGTCCCACCTTTTTTTCTTTTTTTTTTTTACCTAAACCAGCCCACCTGATTCAATTAGTCAGCTAATCATCAAGCCTTTAATTAAATAAATCAGGATTATCATTTCTGGGTTAAAACTACAATGGGAAAGGTCTGGGTTGGGGCCAGAGGAGAATTTTGGAAAACACAATTTCAAACAGCAACCTGATGAACTAGAACAGGACAGTTACAGAAGTAAATCCAATGAGATTACAAGCTTGTTTTGAAGTAATGTTTTTATTTTTAATTTGAATAGCAAAAACTGTATTGCTGTGGTTGTCATTTAAGCCCATGTTAATTCATGCAAATGTAGATTGCTTACAATTCACAATGCTTAGAATTTGACAAGCAGTCAGTTGGGCCAGGCTGAACTTCTTAATATTTATTTGGTGTTGACAGCTAAAAAGGTGCAGGAGGAGATTTGTGTACGCATTTCCAAACCTTCGTCGTGTTAATTTGTGGACCTTTTTTCTACATTGAAGTCCAGGCTGTCACGATTCATTGAGTAACTAGAAATAATTCCATTACAAAACTCCTTGAGAATTTACTGCCTCAAGGCTTATATTCATCATGGCAGTGAAGCCAGAGAATTTTCAGGAAGGTTTCTATTCGTCATGGCAGTGAAGCCAGAGAATGTTCAGGAAGGTTTCTATTTATCAAGACATCGAAGCAAGAGAACGTTGAGGAAGGTTTCTATTTATCACGAGATTGAAGCCAGAGAACGTTGAGGAAGGTTTCTATTTATCACGAGATTGAAGCCAGAGAACGTTGAGGAAGGTTTCTATTTATCACGAGATTGAAGCCAGAGAACGTTGAGGAAGGTTTCTATTTATAATGACATTGAAGCCAGAGAACGTTGAGGAAGGTTTCTATTTATAACGACATTGAAGCCAGAGAACGTTGAGGAAGGTTTCTATTTATAACGACATTGAAGCCAGAGAACGTTGAGGAAGGTTTCTATTTATAATGACATTGAAGCCAGAGAACATTGAGGAAGGTTTCTATTTATAACGACATTGAAGCCAGAGAACGTTGAGGAAGGTTTCTATTTATAACGACATTGAAGCCAGAGAATATTTAAGGCAGGGCAGGAAATGTAATTTTTGGCCACTGTGGCTGGTGGATGACCAATTTTTACCAGACACTCAATATTTTTACACATTTGACACATTTTCACCTCAAAATAAATGATAAATGACAGAAAACAAACACATGGTTGTGTTTCAAAATCTTAAAACAACATGTATTGAACATGTATTTCAAAGAACAACGAACATGACAAACATTTTTTATATGTGGTATATATATATCTAGTCAGTTCCCATAATACATGAATTTGTCTGCTGTTTGTCCGATGAATGCTGACAACAGTGCGAAAAGTACATTTGCTCCGTTTGTTGCAGAATATTCCAGAAGCGTTAAATTTGCATTGGTCTCTTTAATTTGAACCCTTCTGTTCCTCACTCAAAACCCTCCTTTTCTTTTTTTTTGGAAAGGAAAGAAAAAGGTGGAGTGGTCTCTTAATTTTTTCCGGAGCTGTATATACCTTGGCCATTCTGTTTCTCTCAATTTCTTCTTTTTGTGTTGTGTTTAGCTTTGCTTGTGTGTTTTAGATCATTGTCCCGTTACCAGATCCACGTTTGGTTCAGCTTCATCTTTTTGACACGTTCTCCTCAAGAATTCTCTGGTACAATATGGTACAATACAAACACGTGGCGCCTGGCATTGTGGCCAAACAACTCCACATTTGACTCATCTCTCCAGATCAAATTGTTCCAGTAGTTTTGGTCTTTATCCAGGTTTTGTCTGGCTACATTTTAGTCATGTCTCGATATTATTTTTTGAGCGAAGAGGCTTCTTTCTTCCTGACCTCCCATGTTGGCCAAGTTTGTAGAGTGTCTTTCTGACAGTTGAGAGTTCTCTAGATCCTTTGCTGTTACTCTGGTGTTCTTGGAGATGTCTATGAGCATCATTCAGGCTGATCTTGTGCTGAATTTGGTGAAACAACCTGTCCTATATCGATTGCCAGCGGTCTTTCTTCTGAGGGCCTCAGATAGGTCTTTTCATCTCAGCATGAAGTGTTACAACACACCCATATGGTGAAGACACCAAACCAGACCCAGCTTAAGGCTTTTTAAACAAAGGCTGGACCCTCGCATGTGACTCTCTAATGGTTTTCTGATAATTCAGAAAATTAGAAACAGGTTTTGGTTCCTGTTTCTAATTTTAGCCACTTTATGAGATGGTAATGGTAGAGGTATATTAGATTTTTTCACATAAGGGAATTGCATATTCCTTTTTTAATTTGCATAAATAGTTTTAAAGCTACATAATTTGTCTGCACAAATTTTTGAGAAAATTTATCATTTTCTCAAAATCTGGTTTTGGATGATCTTAGAATGACCAACCTGGACTCTAACATTATAGAATGTGTTCCCTCTTAGATGGTTTTATGACAAGCTGTCATCTAAAATACACTTCTGAAAAGGTTAAGAAGTTAAATGTTAGAATGGGTTTATTTTATAGAAACAAGTCATGCCTGTTATCCCAGCATAGAAATTAAATTGTGCTAGCCACTTTTATGTTGGTGTTAGATTTTGGTGCTGTGGTATAGTATGCATGCATGCTTCCAATTCAGTATTGAAACCTCTGGATTCAGTCTATTATGCAGCTCTGCACTTTATTACTGGTGCCAACCTTAGTACACATCACTGTCACTTATACGCTTCGATTGGCTGGGACTCCTTGTCTTCTAGAAGGGGCAGACACTGGTGGATATTTGTGTATAGGGCTGTCTTAATGGCTCTTTGTCATAGATGTTAACTTCCTAACTATCTCAACACAAAAATTCATTGGAAAAACAGCAGTTATCAGAAGTGCTCACAAGACTTCCTAGTTCCAGAGATAGCGAGGGCTTAGTCAGAGTTAGGAAAAACTGCTTTCAACTACCAAGCCCCATATTATTGGAATGCCTTGCAGAATGAAATTAAGTTAGAAACATTAGTGCTTATAAAGCAGTTCAAATGTCTGAAGCAAAACATTTTCACTGTGAACTGTGATTGCTTTTCTTAAAGTGTATGTTTTCTTTCTGGTGTTTTATTGTTTTCTTTGTCATACGTAACACTTGGCGTAACTGTAAAAGAGACATTGATCTCAGCTTGATCTCATCTTTAAATAAAGGTTAAAAAAGAGCCGTTGAATTGGGATACCTTCAGCAATTAATGTAATTGAAATTTAGCTCAAATATTCATGCGTCCAAATATGTAAAAAAATAAAGGAAATGGATTAGGGATGCTACCCCTCAGTCATCACTGCTAGTTGGTTGAGAGGATTGCAGTGATGCAGTGACTAAAGTACAGTGGTTCCTTGGGTGATGCCAGTGTTTCTGCTCTAGTCAGTCGGCGTTGCTGTGGATGTTTACTGACAGATGTGTCAATGCGTAATGTGCTTCGGTGTTCGACCACCACACCTCACATGGCCCCAGCATCTCCTTATCTCTCCCTTGTTTCCAGGCTGTCAGAGATAAGAACGTATATAGGGAGGGGGTGGGAGGAAAGGTATAAGGGGGATGAGTGAGGGAAAGAAAAAGAGAGTGGGGAAAAGAAATGTTTGAGAAGAAAAAAAATCGAAGGATAAACTGTCGATAAACTGAGGAGAGATGTGGCAGAGAGAGGAACAGCCAGAGAGAAGGCTGCGTGCCGGCTTGGCTGGTGGCAGAGAGGAAGAGCCGGAGAGAGGAAGGCTGCAGGCCTGACTTGGCTGGTGGCAGAGAGGAAGGCTGCAGGCCTGACTTGGCTGGTGGCAGAGAGGAAGGCTGCAGGCCTGACTTGGCTGGTGGCAGAGAGGAAGGCTGCAGGCCTGACTTGGCTGGTGGCAGAGAGGAAGGCTGCAGGCCTGACTTGGCTGGTGGCAGAGAGGAAGGCTGCAGGC
>JACXGI010007226.1:0-38290 GCA_016801175.1 Esox masquinongy
TTCCAAAAGGTATGTTTGGCGCAAAAACAATACTGCACATCACCCAAAGAACACCATACCCACAGTGAAGCATGGTGGTGGCAGCATCATGCTTTGGGGCTGTTTTTCTTCAGCTGGAACCGGGGCCTTAGTCAGGGTGGAGGGAATTATGAACAGTTCCAAATACCAGGCAATTTTGGCACAAAACCTTCAGGCGTCCACTAGAAAGCTGAAGATGAAGAGGAAGTTCACCTTTCAGCACGACAACGACCCAAAGCACATATCCAAATCCACAAAAGCATGGCTTCACTAGAAGAAGATTAACATTTTGGAATGGCCCAGCCAGAGCCCAGACCTGAATCCAATTGAACATCTGTGGGGTGATCTGAAGAGGGCTGTGCACAGGAGATGTCCTCGCAATCTGACAGATTTTGCAAAGAAGAGTGGGCAAATATTGCCAGGTCAAGATGTGCCATGCTAATAGACTCCTACCCAAAAAGACTGAGTGGTGTAATAAAATCAAAAGGTGCTTCAACAAAGTATTAGTTTAATGGTGTGCACACTTATGCAACCAGGTTATAGTGAGTTTTTTATTTTTCCCCCTCAAAGATTTCAGTTTGTTTTTCAATTGAATTTTTCACGGTATAGGTCACATTAAAGGTGGAAAAAGTTCTGACATGATTTATCTTTGTCTTATTCTTTTACATCACAAGAACCTGGCATTTTAACAGGGGTGTGTAGACTTTTTATATCCACTGTAAACAACTGAATTATGTATTAACTGTTTCCTAATACCAATGCTAATTGTGAAGGTGTGTATATATAGCGAACATGTATGTTGCCTCAAGGGTAGCTTACACAGTAGCATATTTATGAAAAAAATATTTGCAAATGTTCTATGATAATGTTTCCACCATTACGCCAAAAATATTTTGCATGAACAAATTAAGTAAAACAGTGTGTGGTCATCACTGTGAGAAGCAGATGGAATCACATAATTCTGGGTAATCTAAGCTATAGCTATGAAGTATCTACATTCTTGCCACGTCAGGCCAATTAAAAAACAACACAAGTCTTCAAATGAAGCAGAATGCAAATGGAGCAGAATCTAAATGAAGAAATTGAAGTAACATAAACCATGTGGTGATTTAAAGACAGTGATAGAATAGTCTTTCATTAACACTCTAGAACAACTATATATCACCTAAAAAAATGCAACGTTAGCTAATGCCTGACAAGCAATAAGTCTGTATGTTGTTGTTTTAGTATATTCGTGCAAGGAATATTATGAAGCAGCCTTGAAATTATAACGACATTCAAATGGACTGTATGTATGTCTATGGCTGTGTAAAAGCTGTAATTTAGTTTAGTAGTATATTGTTTTTTTCTGATTTTTCTTCCTCTGATATCTTATTGTACCTATTACCCAGTGTCATCACAGCCCCTCCCATCGGGCTTGGAATAGTTGAAGATAGCAGCATGTCTTCCTCCTAGTGATCAGAGCCAAACTGTTCTGTTTTATCCACAATGCACATCCAACAAGGAATACAGTCTGTTAGCTTTTGTAGGTGCCCAAACCCCTTTGAGTACATAGCTATTTTGTTGTAGCCATGTACTCTGAAAAAGTACATAGCTACAACAAAATGAGACAAGGAACTGCCTGCTGACAATGCCACCCTCCACCAAAGGCGATCCTTGTCAAATATACATTAGCCATTGTCACAGTCAAGGTTTAAAACTTAGACTCTGGTGGACAGTTTGGCACCACGACAGAACGCTTTAAATATTTTTCTTTTGATCAGCTCTTTTACCAGTAATTGGAGTAAAAGATCTGAATTTGGCTTTCCAAGAGAGTTCTAATGGCTTTACCAGGTTTTGCTAGGTAAAGCCATTATTAAGTTTGGCAAGGTTTCTGGGAAAATTGTTAGTAACAAAGGTAAAATCCACTCGTTTTAGAACGAGTTGGATTATTATGGACTTTCTGGGCCACATGAACTGAACGGCATACAGGGCACATGTCCCACCCAAAAATAAATATATATTATTTAATTCATTATTGACTTTGCCTTATAGCACAATTCGTTGAATTGCAGGAAATTAGCTATAGAACTAAACAATTTTCTTTGAGTGTTGTGTTACAATTTTACCAATAGTATGAGTGGTAAAGCAGCACATTTTTGTTTGCCTCATTGCAAAAAGTGGTGCATTGCAGGAAATACATTGCATGAAAAACAGCACAGAATAGTATTATAATATTCCAATTGTTTTAACATGGGGGGGGGCTGTGGATTGTGCTGTGGGCCCCAAACGGGATAATCCGGGTCTGAGTGTGAATTCATAGGTAGAGAACAAACATCAAAAAGCTACACCCGTGCATTCCAGCTGAGGAGCTGTTGAATTGGTGCTTTTCGCCATCTGAATACTTTATTCCGAGAGCACAAAGAACACACCAGAAATGACTGTTAATGGGATATGGCAGATATCACATGGATGAGAGAGAAAGAGAGGATTATAAATTAACTGACAATTGATTCGAAGTTTTCAAAGAAAATTATGTCAACTCACAGTTATCCTGTAACCAATGTACATACGCATGGCATGTAAGGATATTTTGGGTGAGGTTTTAAAATGGTTTACATCCTACTTTCCCTTACCCCTTAACCCACTCTACTCCTTATACAAACCTGAACCTTACGAATAACCTTAACTTCAAAATTTACAATAACCCCTAAGTTTAAAGCAGCCATTTTAGGAGTGAGAACTACAAAATTACTTTTTAGGAATGCTTGTCCAGTAAGCAGGGCTTGTCACCAGGAATCCTGGGCCCCCTGACTTTTAGACGACATTGATATTATTACGATCAGAGGGCCCTGCCAAGCCATGGGCCCCGTGAATCCCACCCACCTTTCCCCGCATCAGCTACCTGCCAACATGTATAACATTTCAAGAGCATGGATAAAAACTTTGCACACAGCTACATTTTCTAGCAGTTCTCTTTATTTAGGTTTCCAGTACATTTACACATCTTTAAAAAAAATTCCTGGTTATAGTATCAACAGCTTTGACCCTAGTGCCAATGCTTACTTATCCACCTGTCGGCTCAAAGTGCTTGTGATGCAGTTTACTATTTCAGCACCACAGACGGTTACCGAACCTGTCTGTGTAGATTCAGGACCACGGATAGTAACAGAATGGGTGCAAATGGCTATTATTTATATCATACATAAAGTAGGTCCCAACCTTACAGAATTAAATAATTCAGAATAAATCTCCAAAATACTACTACATTTTTAATCATTAAGATCCAGAGAAGGGGTGTCCAGCGTCCTCAATGAAAAGAAAAGTCACTTGATTTGAGACTTGCGATTAAAGTGGAAATACCAAGAATCCAGAAAATGTTGAGTACCTCCATCCACCCATTAGATTCCCCCTCTCAAGCTTCAGGTAGAGTTTATCCTCCCGTTCCAGGTGTAGAAGGACTGAATTGCTTGCAGCTTCTCGAGTGACGTCTTGGTCGCCGGCAAAAGCTGATATGATGGGGTATTCGTTGTGCATCAAGTTAACCTGCAGAATGTAATGCAGATATGATTAACATGAGGAGAAAACATGTTCAAAATTCAGTCTCATTCTGGACCTTCCTACACTCACCTGAATAGTCTGTCGGTTGTAAACCTTCACCACATGGAAGCTAAAGCTGTAAATGCCCCTTCTTGGTGCTTGAAATACACTCGCTTGCAGATCGAAATGGTTGCCAATGTTCACTAATACCTTCAATGAGAAAACATTAAACATTTCCTAAAGAGTAAAACAGTACATTGTAACAACTTTTATTATAAATACTAGCCTATGGAAAACCATGCATTATAATGAGACTATTAGTCCCTAACCTGGTCAAAGTAGATTGTCAGAGACTTATTACTCAAATCAGAAGGTTCATGGTTGGTTCCCCTGAGTGCAGAGAATGCCACTTTAGCACCGCCTGCCCGGACAGATATCCCAAAGGAAGAGGTCAGCGCTCTGTCTGCAGATGGGTTCGCATCACAAACAACCAGACACTTTCCTTCCAAAACAAGTGGATCTGTGTCATTCTGTCCCAGTGAAATGGCAACACTGAATCCTAAGAGAATCAACCGTAGCATGTTACGTAAACAAAGAAACACTCACTGCTATACTGACACAACGGGTTTGCGAATGCTCTGCTTATGAGTTTTGTGTGGCAATCAACCTGTGCAGCTAGTCTTTCTCTCTCTCGCTCTCTCTCTCACACACACACACACACACACACAAACACACACGCATAGAGCAGTGTCAAGGCTGTGATATCAGTTACACTTGCACCATCAAGTGGTTGGCAAATGCAAAATTTAACATGTAGACCTGCCTGTATCTGTCTATAATACACTGCTCAAACAAAAATTAAGGGAACACTTAAATCACACATCGGGTCTCGATGAAGGAAATATATTCAAGATCAAAATCTTTACTGTACAATGTGTAATTCATTGAGAACAAAATGACGTAACAACGGTCAATGGAAACCAACATCAAATTGAGGACTGGATTCAAACTCACACTGAAAATCAAAGTAAATAACTGAAATTACAGGATGTTCCAACTTGTGTGAATTTCATCACAGCAACTCACAATGTGACTCAGCAGTGTGTATGGCCCCCACGTGCCTATACGCACTCCTGACAACGTCTGAGCATGCTCCTGATGAAACAGCGGATGGTGTCCCGGGGGATCTCCTCCCAGACCTGGATCAGGGCATCAGTGAGCTCCTGTACAGTCTGTGGCGCTACTTGGTGATGTCGGATGCACCGATACATAACATCCCAGAGGTTCTTAAATGGATTCAGGTATGGGGAACGTGAGGGTCAGTCGATGGCATCAATGCCTTTGTCATCCATGTACTGCCTAAACACTCTGGCCACATGAGGCCGGGCATTGTCCTGCACCAGGAGGAACCCAGGGCCCACCGCACCAGCGTAAGGTCTGACGATGGGTCTGAGGATTTCATCTTGGTACCTAACAGCAGTCAGGGTACCGTTGGCTAGCATGTGGAGGTCTGTGCGTCCCTCCAAGGATATGCCTCCCCAGACCATCACTGACCCACCGCCAAACTGGTTATGCTGGATGATGTCGCAGGCAGCATAATGTTCACCACGGCGTCTCCAGACTCTTTCACATCTGTCACGGGCTCAGTGTGAACCTGCTCTCATCTGTGAAGAGAACGGGCGCCAATAGCAGACCTGCCAATTCACCAGTAGCCCGCTGGAGGTCATACTGTATTTTAGGGCTCTGGCAGTGCTCATCCTGTTCCTCCTCGCACAAAGGAGCAGACACCGGTCATGCTGCTGGGTTCATGCCCTTCAATTGTCTTTGGCCACCAACTGCAAAACCATTCCCTTTTTGGGGGTTGTCTTGCTGTTGCCTCTCCAGTACACCTGTTGTCACTTTCATTTGCACCAAAGCAGGTGACACTGATTCACAATCACTTATGCTTCCTAACTGAACAGATTGAAATCCCTGAAGTTTAATTGACTTGGTGCGATGATTATGTGTTCCTTTAATTTTTTAGAGCAGTTTACAGTATATAAGGTACATTTCTAGAAAAGGGCAGTTGGCAGACAACAGACGGTGCTAGGTGATTGACAGTCTGGTCTAGGACAATGTTACTGATTTTATTTATGTGTAAAACACAATATTCAGATACTAATAGAAAGCCCAAAGGCAGATTGTTCTGTGTTAAATCACAGAGGGCCATGTTGCTGACATTTTACAGAGTATTTGACCCACTTTTTATTTCTGAAATGATTGCTTACCATATTGAAACAGATGGCTTGTCTAACAATAACATTTTTCCACTCAAATCTCAGAAGTCCATTAAGATAAATACTTTAATCTCTTTTTCTGGGTTGTCTTCAAAATAATCATTATCACTGGTAGAGTTAAATATGTGATAGAATCCCTTTTAACCTATTTATTCTGTACAGGGGAATTTAATTGCAAAGGGTCTGTTGATGTCCATTTCTTAACACAGAGCCTTTTATCTGGAACATGTAAATTTGATGGAAACACATCAAATATTTGAAATACATGAAAACATTTGCATTTTGTTTTAATATTCAAATTAAAATATCACCAATTGGATGTAAACCTGACAACTGACTGCCTGAATTTCTCTCATCATCATGGATTTGGATTTTTCTTCCTTTTCTTGAATGTGCAAAAAATGAAGACTTATTCGTTGAATAACAATATGCTTCTGAGGAATTGTATTGTAAGACTTTTCTCCTTTCTGCAGAATATCAAGAGAGTCTATTTCTCTTTGGTCTGGAAAACTGAGAACTCATCTAGCTTTGTAATATATGCAGATTAAAAAAGCTTTGGCATTATATATGACAAACTCAAGCTTGTCTTTCTTTGCTATAATGAATGATATGGATCTGTATAAACCTTTTTTTGTATTCTTACTTTTTGACTACCAAAGTCCTCAATTCAAAAGAAATTCCTGTTTAAAAAAACAATGCTTCAAGTGACTGAGTTTATAGTTTTATACCTTACTGTATGGAATAAACCCTTTGCATTTTCCTCCACTCTTGCTTCACCAATACCTCAGTAAACCATGTTAGTCAGTGCCTTTGACCATTTCACCCTGGGACACCTGGTCTGAAGATATTCCAAGTAACTCCTGAAAGTTTACGATCTGGACACATTACTGTAGTTTAAGTTTATATACAGCTTTAAACCGTATTTTGTGCTTGGTTCCAGTATCACTATTAGCTGCTGTTCACTTTGGAGAAGCTCCAGACAGGGGTTGCCCAGAGTTCATATGAAAGAAAACAATGGATACCACCACCCGACTACACGCAATGGGATGCAACCTCAAGAGAGAATACGCAGCCTACCCCAATGCATATTAAAATAAAGTTTAATTGAAGAAACATTGCATAGAAAAACGTTGTTCTTTTACCTTAGTAAAACAAAATCATCAGGCTGTCGTTAGTAAACTAGCCACATGAGTCTTATAATGGATAAACGGATCTTTTTGAAAGGGACAGGTGTGTTGTAGGCTTGCGTCCAGAAGATGTCTATGGAGAACATCCACATAAAATAAAAACCAATACAGAGAACTGTGACAGATTTAACGCGGGAAATTGTAGCGACGTCAATTGTCAAGGCTATTCATTGAAGGATTAAAGGTGGAGAAAAAAACTGAAGGTTGCTGTCGCTCGGACAGATTAACGTTAGGCTACTGCGCTTGGAAAGAGATCAGGACTCAAGAGAACATTTAGACTTGTCTCAGCAGCAGCGGGTGGATTGAGAGGTCTTTTCATCCCGTAACTTTGTATGTCTATCTTCTTTATTCGAATATAAAATCGGAATATCTTGGGTTGATTCTGATTGACTATAGTTGAATTGTCCCATTTCGGAATAATGATTCGGTCATTTCGTTTTGGAAATAATTGTGACTGAAGACAGCAAGGATTATGGTGGACAAACTTCTGTTGCGTCTTGGTAAATTACAGCATACTTTGATTTCAAATACATTCTCAGCGGCATGAAATGAAGGCCCTTTAACTTTCCAGCAATTACGCATAGCTAAATGAAGCTAAATACTTAAAATAATGAATTAGCATTATCATCCGATAAAAATATTTGTATTTATTTAGCTAGGAAAAGACAAGCACATTTTTGCAGCAATTGTTAAACCTCCTATATTTCCTTTCCTTCATTTTTACAGCAGCAGTAGCAGGTTTCATCACTCTTGGATTGTCTGGTACACCGGGAAAGAAAGCAGGTATATATAAATTGATAAATTCACTTATTTACCTGTTCTGTTTGAATCTGCATTCAGTCGGCGTCCTAATAAAGTATTGTTTATCAATAAAACAATTTTCATGTTAGACACAGTTGGATACATAAATAGATATAGTCTTTATGAGTATGACCTGAAATATGACTCTTGTGCTTCAGTGACAAACAATTCAGGGGTGACCCCAATTGGCCAATGTGGCACCTGGATAAAGGAGGCAGAGGGAGGCCTTTTCACCTCCCCCAATTACCCCCAAAAGTACCCCCCAGAGCGAACGTGTATTTACATAATTGAGGGTAAGATATTAACACCATCTTAACCCATTACTTTCTTATTTGATTTTGTGTTGCTTTTTATTTTAACATTGTCACTGTGTTCCCCCAGCTTCACCAAGACAGTGCATTGACCTCTTCTTTGATGAGAAGTATTCAATAGAACCTTCTTGGGAATGCAAATTTGACCACATTGAAGTTCGTGATGGGCCCTTTTCATTCTCTCCTTTACTTGGTCGATACTGTGGCCAGGAAAGCCCTTTGTATATTAAATCAAGTGGGCGATACCTGCATATAAAGTTTGTTGCAGATGGGGAACTGGAGGCAATTGGATTTTCTGCACGATATAACTTCACTCAAGGTAAGTTATTGTTTAAGAAGTACCAGTTTATTTGAAATATTTGAATATTTTCAGTGTTATTCTGAGGTTCTTGTATGTATGACTCGTATAGTCTAACTCATTGCCTCACAGAAGCAGGACTGACACACAGACACAATATTTACATAGAGTAACTGCATGGAAATAGGAGAGACAGCTGAAAGGAAACATAACAACTAACCTAACATACCTAACATACCAACTAACCTACAGCAGGCACTCTGGGGGACACAAATGGTGCTTATCTAAAAGGCTTTTGCACGTCCCGATATGGGGACCATTTGAAGAAACCCTTTTTGTTCAAACTAAAACCCTATTGTGTTATCCTTTGTGTTCCATACAGAACCATTTCCCAAAAAGGATTTTACCTGAAACCAAAAAGGGTTATACTATGAGGACAGATTTTACTTATTTTCAGAATGTATAGGAGACAGGTGTGGTGCTTTTCACTGTGTCCATATCAGCTGCTGCATCCGTAGTGCAGGCACATATACTGCAGCTGGGGTGGGGGAGGAGGGTGGGTGGCCTTAACCCAGACCAGTTAATGAAAGCTTGTCTTCAGGGGAGTACAGCTTGTCAGCTCTGAGCCTTGGCTTAAGGAATGCCCATGCCGCAGAGAATTTATTACCAGCAGATTTTATAGGCCACATACATTGGGAGGAAAGATTAATCTGCTTACTTGCCTCCCTCTCTCCCCATCAGAGGCGTTCACCAGATAAATCTTTCAAAATGTGCCTTGGTCAGTGAAACCACAATCTTGATACCCATTCTGCAAATGAAACATTCTGGCTAAACACCAGATAGGTTTCAAGGGGTAATTTATTGTCAAGGTTTTCACACGATTATGGCTCTTTTTCTATTCTATGCCCCGTCATTCACCTGTTCTGTTTATATGTTTATTAATGTAGCTAGATATAATTATTTGTTTTTAATATTTAATACCATAAAAAGTATCCGTCTAGCCAATAGAAAGTCTTGCCAGGCCAGGGTTGGTAGAGACGTAGAAACTGATTTCCCAGTGTTTACCTGGTAATTAATAAATCCTTTAGACAAATGCTCATCTTTTTTTAAATCCTCTCATTAGTGGCAGTTATAATGAATTGACAGGTCATGTTATTACTACACTCTCAAATAAGGTAAGCATTTGTATTTGCTGTAAATATTTGTTTAAAACTGGATAGAAAAGTGAGATACATTTTTAAAGTAAATCTCCCTAAATTCTTACACATATTCTCACAGACATAACATCTCTGGTGCAAACAAGGAAACACATACAATGGTAATAACCCATGACACAGAGGTAAGAAACAAGAGGATTAATCAAAAGTTGTGTCTGACTTTATGTTTAACATTGTTCTGCTGCCCATGTTACAATGATCTGCCTAAAGATAAAACTGTTTATCTTCAACCATTTGGGTTCTCCCGCAAAATCTAAACACATTTGGCTATCACAATTTGGGGGGGGGGGTTTCGCTGATATCACTTGGTTCTCATTGTCTTCGCTGCCTAATCTGTAGACAAAGCTGGTCTAAGGATTTTTAATCCACCTACAAATCATGTTATGAAGCTTTTGGATCCAATTCCTGTTTTCTCTGTCTCAAGTAATTGACGTGTTTTCTTTTTGTGAGGGACAAATGGATGATTACACAATGGATCAAACCAAATATGCCTACAGGATTCACTGATGATACATCAAGCTAACCCTTATCCTTTGCGACAAAGAACATATATTTTGTGAAATAATAGAAGAGGTATGAAATAGCTCACTGTTGTGCTTTCTTTTCAGATCCTGAATTTAAAGACATGGGTGTCCTACCACCTCTGCCTTGTATGTACACAGTTTTAATATCCCATTATGAACATGTCAGCCTCTTACTGCGTGTCATAGCAACCAACTGTTCTTTAACGCATTGCGCAATGCACTCTCCTGTACTCCAGTTTGTGAATTTGATATGGTTGGATCAGATGGGATACTTGATTCTACTTCCATACTGAAAGAGGGCAAAGCCTTGAACTCTGAGGCTGTGGATTGTAGGTGGTTCATTCGAGCACCGCCAAATGGAAAGGTGACAGCTACAGTTCTTTCTTAGCTTTCCTCATTCACATTTGCAATATTCCTCACTCCCACTCTCAGTTTAATCTTTTGTAAAATGTGTTATATCATATGTATATATATATATATATATATATATATATATATATATATATATATATATATATATATATATATATATATATATATATATATATTATATATATATATATATATATATATATATATATATATATATATATATATATATATATATATATATATATATATACAGTATCTCACAAAAGTGAGTACACCCCTCACATTTTTGCAAATATTTGATTATATCTTTTCATGTGACAACACTGAGGAAATGACACTTTGCTACAATGTAAAGTAGTGAGTGTACAGCTTGTATAACAGTGTAAATTTGCTGTCCCCTCAAAATAACTCAACACACAGCCATTAATGTCTAAACTGCTGGCAACAAAAGTGAGTACCCCCCTAAGTGAAAATGTCCAAATTGGGCCCAATTAGCCATTTTCCCTCCCCGGTGTGAATGGGGAGCAGTTGTGTTAAATTTGGTGTTATCGCTCTCATGCTCCCTCATACTGGTCACTGGAAGTTCAACATGGCACCTCATGGCAAAGAATTCTCTGAGGATCTGAAAAAAAGAATTGTTGCTCTACATAAAGATGGCCTAGGCTATAAGAAGATTGCCAAGACCCTGAATCTGATCTGCAGCACGGTGGCCAAGACCATTCAATGGTTTAACAGGACAGGTACCACTCAGAACAGGCCTCGCCATGGTCTACCAAAGAAGTTGAGTGCACGTGCTCAGTGTCATAACCAGAGGTTGTCTTTGGGAAATAGACGTATGAGTGCTGCCAGCATTGCTGCAGAGTTTGAAGGGGTGGGGGGTCAGCCTGTCAGTGCTCAGACCATACGCCGCACACTGCATCAAATTGGTCTGCATGGCTGTCGTCCAAGAAGGAAGCCTCTTCTAAAGATGATGCACAAGAAAGCCCGCAAACAGTTTGCTGAAGACAAGCAGACTAAGGACATGGATTACTGGAACCATGTCCTATGGTCTGATGAGACCAAGATAAACTTATTTGGTTCAGATGGTGTCAAGCGTGTGTGGCGGCAACCAGGTGAGGAGTACAAAGACAAGTGTGTCTTGCCTACAGTCAAGCATGGTGGTGGGAGTGTCATGGTCTGGGGCTGCATGAGTGCTGCCCGCACTGGGGAGCAAAGGTTCATTGAGGCAACCATGAATGCCAACATGTACTGTGACATACTGAAGCAGAGCATAATCCCGTCCCTTCGGAGACTGGGCCGCAGGGCAGTATTCCAACATGATAACCACCCCAAACACACCTCCAAGACGACCACTGCCTTGCTAAAGAAGCTGAGGGTAAAGGTGGTGGACTGGCCAAGCATGTCTCCAGACCTAAACCCTATTGAGCATCTGTGGGGCATCCTCAAATGGAAGGTGGAGGAGTGCAAGGTCTCTAACATCCACCAGCTCCGTGATGTCGTCATGGAGGAGTGCAAGAGGACTCCAGTGGAAACCTGTGAAAATCTGATGAACTCCATGCCCAAGAGGGTTAAGGCAGTGCTGGAAAATAATGTTGGCCACACAAAATATTGACACTTTAGGCCCAATTTGGACATTTTCACTTAGGCGTGTACTCACTTTTGTTGCCAGCAGTTTAGACATTAATGGCTGTGTGTTGTGTTATTTTGAGGGGACAGCAAATTTACACTGTTATACAAGCTGTACACTCACTACTTTACATTGTAGCAAAGTGTCATTTCTTCAGTGTTGTCACATGAAAAGATATAATCAAATATTTACATAAATGTGAGGGGTGTACTCACTTTTCTGAGATACTGTATATATATATATATATATATATATATATATATATATATATATATATATATATATATATATATATATATATGTATACATATACATGTACTTTTGGCTGGAAAAGTGTTGTTTCACACCTGGATTTTTAACAATTTTCTTGTAGATATATTTGCGATTTTTGGAATATGAGATGCACAACTCCAATGAATGCAAACGTAACTTTGTGGCCATCTATGATGGGAGTAGCTCAGTGGCACACCTGAAGAACAAGTTCTGCAGCACAGTGGCCAACGATGTGATGTTGGTGTCTTCTGTGGGGGTCGTACGAATGTGGGCTGATCAAGGCAGCCGGAAAAGCCGCTTCCGGATCCTTTACACAACCTTTCTAGAGCGTTAGTGAATTCATTTGATATTTCAACCCTACACTGAACATGTTGACACACTGTTTGAAATGTTCCAATTAGTTTGTTGGGAGGCAGCAGCCTGAAATGCAAAGTCATTTTCATTGGGTTGTTCATAGAACAAGAGTACTATTGTAGTAACAGCACTCCTGCACCAACCTTGTTAAACAGCTGCTGCCAAAAAAAAACACTGACAAAAACATGTTGGCAAGATGTGTGTTTTTAATTGCCATTCATGGCCTTTTTTTCCAGAGAGATGTATCATTATTGGTTGGTTGTCAAACTTAGTTGTTAACCTTTATTTAATGTTTATGAGGTAAAGCTTTGTTCCCCGTGTTTTCAGCCCCCTGTGAAGCAGAGGATTTTTTTTGCCATAGCAACATGTGTATCAACCACAGCTTGGTGTGTAACGGGATCCAGAACTGTGTCTTCCCCTGGGATGAGAATAACTGCAAAGGTGAGCTATACATTACAGATGACCTTTATGTTAAATTTAGCTTTGTTTTAAAGATATTTTTTTGATGTGCTGTCGGAACTCTTCAACAGAACCTGCCAAAAACATTGACATATATTTTGAATCAGCAGATGGTTGCAAACAAGGAACAATCCTTGTTTTTTCCCAGTTCCGTTTCCTCGATGTAGCCGTTTTAGCCTACTCAAAGCGTGTCCTTGCATTACTGCATTATCAAAAGTGCAACTGGAATCTAGAACTCCCAGAACTCAAGTGTCTTTCACGAGACGGTGTAAGGACATCACATAGATCAAAGTAAAAGGTCACGAAAAAGTAATGAAAATGTCTGTGGTACCCCAACCATTTGAGATTCATACTAGTAAGTTACAACTGAAAGTAAAATCAAGACAACATGCTTATCTCTGCAGTTTTTGGCAGTCGATTTCACATCTACATCCAAATTTGTTCATGGTTGACGGCATGTGTTTCCCCCAGCACAACTACCTATGAGCCATGTTTAGCTATGTTTGCACTATAGCAGTTAAGGTCAATTTCATTGTCACTTCTAGTGATTTTCCAAATATTTTCTAGATACCTACATAGTTCCTGAAAACTGCTAATCTAACTGCTAAATGATCCATGGAATGTCCATCTTGAAAAAATTCAAATGTTAGTTTCGTAGAAGAGCAGAAACCAATGTCAATGTCACTATATTTTTAAGTTTGGCTATTTTCTACTTAACATTGACTTAACATTGTAAATACCCCTACTGGACGGTGCTGAGCCTATTGTCACCAACCTTTGCTGAAGTCGCTGCAGTTGCTGACCAGGACAATAAACTGAATCAGTTGATGGACTGAATCACAGTTGATGGACTGAATCACAGTTGATGAACTGCATCACAGTTGATGGACTGCATCACAGTTGATGAACTGCATCACAGTTGATGGACTGCATCACAGTTGATAAACAGCTGCACTGTGCTACATGAAAATATCTTAAAAAGCTTTAACTCAATATCACTTGCATAAAAACCACCACCCATTCTATATCCATGGACTGCATTGCTTCAATTAAAGCAATACTTGTTGCATTATTTTACTTTTCCCCAAAAATATTATATTAATTTTAGTTAATTGAGTTATATCATAATTTGTCATTTAATTAGGAATTGAAGTATTATAGTGTTAATAACATCCACCCTACACAATATGACTTCTATGAATACAACCAACTTTTTCTGGTTCAGGGACCCATTCTCTTGATACCAGAGGAAGGCTTTTTCACCCTCATGATAAGGCAGTCAGGTGGTGGATTTTATTCTCTCCCACTTTTACACCCTTTTGACCCGCAAAAGTAGGAGTTGCAGATGGGGCTAAATTCTTGGAACAGAAGAGAGAAAAATATTACTTACATATCCCAAAAGGTTAATGGACGCTGATTATTAGAAATAAGAGTAGTACGTTTTTTGCTGTTGTCTGATTTAGAATATGACATTTCTATCATTCTGACATGTTCCATTGAAAAGGTCGCTTGAAAGTCCAGCTCTTTAAAATAAAGCTAGCTCATTTCACCTCAGTAGACACCTGTTTATTTTGGATAATAAATATGAACTAAGGTCAATGTTTAGGTTAATCTGTAAAACAAATTTTCAAGTAAATGGGGCATTCTATTAGTAATCTCAATAAATATGAGTGTCATTTTGCTATTCATCACAATTCATACCCATTTGCACAATAGAAAACTTAATTCTGCATCCGTTTACCATCCACAGAGAAAAGGAAAGCCAGCATCTTAGACAAACTTGACCACACCAATGTCACAATCATTCTAGTCACCTGTGGTCTGGTGGTAGTCCTTCTCATTGTGGCTAGTATTATACAAGTGAAACAGCCACGGAAAAAATACATCATCAGAAGAGATGACTATGACCCTACGTTGCTCCATGAAGCCTTTGAGCCCCCACATTACGAACTTTGCACCCTGCGGAGGGCAGTCTCCTCCGACCACATGGCCGACATGACTATGGCCGAGGACTTTGAAAAGTTTAACAAGTTTGCGCGCACTTCGTCCAAATGCATCCGTGAGCACCACTGCGGTGGACCCCATTCCCAGGTGTCCTCTGTCCGGGGGAGCCAGAGTAATCTGAGCGTACGTGACGCAGCCATCCTGTCAGACATGCCTCTCGCCCAGTCCCATCACGCCACGCCCTCCAGCCTCAGGAGCATGCGGATGATGACGCACAGCTACTCGCAGGATAGCCACGGTGACTGTGACCCGGATGACGACATGGATGACTGTCCCACCAGCCATAGCCACCACGCCCTGGCCTCCCACGGGTCAATGTCCAATGATTTCTAATGAATATGGGGGACAAGTATGAACCTGGCTACAACCCTAATGATTTTATGTTCCTTTCTGCTTGTCCCATTTGTTTTAAATAAATGTTTCTCGTTCTAACGTTGCTGTTGATAGGCGGGACACAGGCACAAGAACTAAGCAGTAACAAAACAGAAAACCAGAAAAATGTTACAAAAAGGAACAGAGTCCAAAGAATGACTGAGAAGATACGCTGGGAAAGGAGGAGCTTAAATACGGACAGTGATCAGGAACACAGGTGAGAGCAATGACAACAAACAGGTGTCTGTGCTCCAAATAAGGAAGAGAGGGCGTTGGATTCCGCTGACATGGCAAGCCTGCCGTGCCAGGACATGACACTTGTTCTATATCGATTTGCACAATTAACCTACAAATTAAGAATGCATTGGAATGGTTGTAATTTCGAAAATATTTTTGTATATAAAAGTTATATTTCGAACAAAAACACTGATTTGATCCTTTGGGTGAATTCATTCCCGCCAAACAAATGTTTTAGTTTTAGTGAAATGTTTCATCAACAGAAGCAAACTGACATAAACAGGGATGGACGGTTTGTTCAAAGAATTTCCTGTTAGACAAAATTCTAAGGTGTATTCACGCAGTCAAAAAAGGTTTTAATTTAACTGAGTGAATGCACCTTAGAATTTAGCAAACTGATTCAAAAGGATACATTCAGGTAGGTTTCTCCCCTATTTTGTTCTGTTTGACAAAGTGACATATGTTTGTCCTACAGAAAATATGTTAAAAGATTGTTTGTCAAAATTAATCCCCCTGTTGCCTTGATTTTAATTTATGTATGTTGTGAATATGTAGTGGTGTAATTTATACACAAGAAACTGATCTACATGTTTCATATATACCTCCTATATTTGCACCTGTTATGATTTCATGTTTAGATTTGTATTGTTGTATGGTATTGTCTGTGCACACAGAGTTATATACTGTTCCCCCTGTTTCTTTTAGTCTACCCCTCTCCAAATAGAATACCTCTGTTTTGTTATTAAATGTATGTGTTATCTCTAACTTTACACCAACATTACATTATTAAATGCTTGCCTCTGTGATACACAGTGTGGTGGTAATAAAGAGTGGAGGTTTCCAGAATAGCACAGTGGTCTAAATGACTTCCCTGCAGTACTGCTGGGTAAATCGGATAAGGAGTTTGAATCTTGATCACGGCATACCTACATTGCCTTGGGACTGTTGTGGAGGGCAGTGCAGCAACATTTGAGGTGGGCTGGGGATGTCTGACAGGTTTGCGTTGCCTGTTTGCAAACCGGCGATTCGTTGTGGTGAATTGCCCATGTTGAGGCTAAGCTGTACTTGTCGTCTGGAGATTACAGTCGATGTGATGTGTACTGTAGATTTCAGCGGATGCTTTCTGGTTGTCAGAAGTGTAAAAAGTACTTTACCAAGTAAAAAATACTTGGCTGTGTTCAACAGAGGAAAGTTCCTAATTAATACCTAAATAACCAGGTGAAGGGAGTTGTTGAATGTGCTTAGGAGGACATGCACTGGTTGATTCTCCTGAGCCCGGTAGGACTTGTTGCAGTGAAGCAGGCCATGATCACAAGATGGACAGCTTTCTTCAACAGGAGGAAGGTGGGAGATGATGAGAAGTTTGAACAGGCATGCTGGGAATATGAGTAAGGATGGAACCTAAATGGGTGGCTGACTAATATCCAGGCTAAGGAGATTGTATGGAATGGAATTTAGCCACACTTTAACCATCCCAGTAAATCCACCATGGTTACATAATTAGGTGGTGGTACATAATACACTATTAAGACTGAATGCCAACCACCAATAAACCTGATCGAAAAAGATCAAGATAATTGAGTGGAGAGGTGATCCAAGGACAGATCTAAGATTATGTTGTTGAGCACTCTGAGTCTCCCCGCTTACAGCACAGCAGGTAGTTTGGAGTGATACCGTTACGTTAAAAAGAAAGTCACTAAATGAAATAGATAAATCTTCATGGCCATGGAACCATGGGACCATGAACACAATCTGAATACAAGTTTTTAGTGAATAGGTAATGGTTTGTTAACAAACATAAAGCTTTTAAAAGGATTTCGGCAACTCATTGTTTTTTCCTGTTATCCCTAGCCCTCAGGCAATAATGGATCAGAGGTTGCTGGAGAGGACTAGATCCAGTAATTATTTTTGTTTGACATTTAACAGAGTATTATTATTTTTTTGTATATTTGCAGATGGATCTAAGGACCCTAACACAAGTGCAACCTTTACAGTATCACAAATATCAACAGCCCATTTATCTATTCACACAGTGGAGTGACTGGGTATACTGGATGTGGAGGAGGTGAGGCCAGACATGGTAGACATGCTCGTTTTGCAGGGCTGGAGAGCTGTCGCTGGTTCACACTCCAATCCAGTTGGTGGCGGTAATGCATCTTTCATGTTGGTTACCAACCGAAATAACAAAGCCAACAGAAGTAGGAAGAACTAAAGAAACTGCGTTTTGCATCCAGTCGGAGGAATATCACTAGCGTAATTGGACCAGGGAACATGAAGTCAAGTTAACTTCGGAGATTGTATTTTCGACTTTTCTTGCATTCAATTGACGTCAGTTTCTTAAATGTCTTTTCTGTTCAGCCTACGTGTTTGACTGCACTTTTAGTGTATAGTGTAGTTTTTTCTACATTTGTTGATGTAGCTTTATGACATTTCCTTGCTTATTGGAATGAACAGTTTCCAAGCTCTAGCTCTTCATTCACTAATGTAGCGAGTCATGACAGATCACAATCTACTGGAAACGGAGACAATTCAATGTAACATTAATGCTAAAGACAGCGGTTTCAAAAAACGTTTAGGACTGATCGCTACTGGGATTGTCGGGGGGTCACTTGTTGCCCTCTACGCTGTTGCAGGACCATTTGTAGCACCTGCTTTGAGAAAGGTGTGCTTACCATATGTCCCTGCTACCTCAGCGCAGGTGGAAAACGTCCTGAAAGTCCTGCAGGCGAGATCTGGATCCCTCGTGGATATCGGAAGTGGAGATGGAAGAATAGTAAGTAAACCGGCAGTTTGATGAGGAGGACTATCCGTTGTCTAAATAAATTTGTGGTTGACTTTTGATTGTGAAGATCATCATCCTTGTTGTTTACAATTAAAGGTGTCGCCTCTGTGAATTCAGTTTGCAGGAGCTGCGCTTTTGACAGAACAGGAGTTCATATAGTTGCATATATAATACAGTTAATTGAATACATACATAACCAGTCAAAAGTTTGGACACTTACTTATTAAAAGGTATTTCTTTATTTTTACTGTATTTTCCACATTGCAGAATAATAGTGAAACCATTTAAACTATGCAATAACACACTGAATCATGTAGTAACCAAAAAAGTGTTAAACCGAAAAAAATACATTTCATGTAGATTCTTCAAGTAGCCACCCTTTGCCTTGCCAGCTTTGCACAGTCTTTGCATTCTCTCAACCATCTTCATGAGTTAGTCACCTGGAATGCATTTCAATTAACAGGTGACTGTTAAAACAATATTATGGATTGACGAATGTGGATTGAGTGAGAAACATAGGAAATGGATGTGTGTGTGTGTGTGTGTGTGTGTGTGTGTGTGTGTGTGTGTGTGTGTGTGTGTGTGTGTGTGTGTGGTTCCCACTGTGAAGGAGGAGGAGGTGTGATGCTGGTTTGCTTGTGACATGTCTGTGATTTTTATAACCCCAGTTCCCTGGGCACAACATCCGAATATGCTACCCATGCTATCAAGCACTATTAACAATCCAATAACTACCATTTTGAAATGTCATCCAGCACACCTCCCAGGTTTCTGTTTTCTTTCTCCAACCCCCATCCTCCCCCTTTCACATGTTTTCCCAAAAATATTAATTCCACTCAAAACTTTAATAGAAAATATGCTTGCAACTTTTTATTTTTCTATCATGCATACTACTTTTTGTCTTCCTTACATTTAGAATTCAAGGCACACTCAACCATTATGGCAACCACAGCATCCTGCTGGAACGTGCCAGCCCATCTGGTTTGTGCTAAGTGGGGCTATCATTTGTTTTTCAACAGGACGATAACTCAAAACATACCTCTGGGCTGTGTAAGGGCTATTTGACCAAGAAGGAGAGTGATTGTGACTTTGAAGAATGGAAAATATAAATGTATTTTGATTAGTTTAACACTTTTTGGTTACTACATGATTCCATATGTTTTGTTTCATAGTTTTAATGTCATCAATGTGGAAAATAGTTTTAAAAAAATAGGCTAAAGAAAGCAGCCCAGAAAGCTGTTTGGTTTACATAGGGTAGAAATATGTTACTCATTGCTATTACTGGTACTTTGATTTTACAATGCATTTAATTTCTGCAGGTTATAGCAGCTGCAAAAAAAGGGTTTCAAGCTGTTGGATTTGAGTTAAATCCGTGGTTGGTGTGGTACTCCCGTTACCGAGCTTGGAGGGAGGGAGTTCACCATTCTACTTCCTTCCAAATATCAGATTTATGGAAGGTGAGTCAGTCCATTAGAGAACTTACAAATTCTTCTACAATAAAGTATGTAGGCATCTAATACCCAATACATGGAGTACAAATGTTGTTGATGTATTGGCTCTCCATTTATGCCCTGGTTCTCCTTTCAGGTCAGTTTTGCTCAATATTCAAATGTTGTCATATTTGGAGTACCTCAGATGGTGAGCTTTTAACTTTGGTGTCAGTCTTGACAAAGATATTTTTGAATATGCCAGCATGCATTCATAGTACAACATCAACATTCTGACTGTTGATACGATGTGTGATTATACAACTTCACAGATGGATCAGTTGGAGGAGAAACTGCAGACAGAACTACAGAGCACAGCTAAAGTGGTGGCATGTCGCTTCCCTTTTCCCACCTGGGCACCAGATGGCACAGCTGGAGAAGGAATAGACACAGTGTGGGTATATGATGCGAGATCATTTAAAGCAGAAAGGGGGGCACAGTAGGGACTTATCGAGACTTCACAAATGCCACAGCAGTCACTGGTACCACTAGCATGTTACAGACCAATAATTTGTTTGATGCCACCGTCCCCACTTTAAATCCAGCAATATCTGTGCATATATTCCATTCTATTTCCTGTCTGCTGTAGCATTCTGTAATTGTGAGCCTGATGAAGCTTGACTTAGGTGTGAAACAGACAGGTGTGTGCAGCGTGGAATATATTTTGGGTATTGACACAACAGTTTACCAATAACAGCCAGCACGAGACATGGTTCATGCAGGTTGCATTATGCTGAAACAGATAGTCATTGTCAATGTACAATCTCATGTAAATTTCCTATGTAATAGGCCTACCATAAAACATATTTTTTTGTGATAATGCTTTATGATAATGGCTGTATCTGGTTCCTTGTGAGACTTTGTTATTGTTCCAGAATGTTATCAAATAAAATTTGGAATAGACATTATTATGTGTGTTCTATAACTGTATTTTCTATGTACCTTTGTTTAAAATAATTATTTATAAGTTTATGAAAATATATGGAGATTTTTTATTTCACATGTGAAATTAAACTGTACTTCAACGCTATTCTTGGACGTTTGTTTTTGGAATAAAAATATTAATGTGCGCAGTTTACTCTTTTAGCGTAACTCAACATAGGGAGTATACGTTGTTGTGCACCGCTGTAGTTAGCTTGCAGCAGTAGGGCCATGAAGTGTGCAAAATGAAATGGGTAGCTACATACTTATACCCCTACGGGGAATAGAAGAGGCAAGTTATTGTAACCCATGGTGTCTGAATAGAACATATTTTCGAGATGTTTCTTGTAGTTTGCTAGTTAGGTTTTGTAATTAGCCAGGAGTGTTTTTTTTTGTTGTGTTTACTGTGAAGAGGACAGTTTGCGTCAGCTTTCAAGATGGACACCGCCGAGGAAGGTACAGTCAGTAGCTTGCAACCTTGTCAACCCATCTTGATAAAAACAATTACACAATTAATTAACCCTGTTATTATTACACATTTGATTGAGCGTCAGTTTAATAGCGTCTTGACTACAGTAGTCTTGTAACGTGTGTCTGTCAAAGCTGCAACTTGGGTGAAGAACTAACGTTAGGTCGCTCGCTAGTTAGGCAGCTAACGACGTAAGCTAACTGGCTAGCTAAATCCACTAAATCATTACTAAAAATCATTCAGCAGTGTGATGTTTCAAGTATCTATGAGCTATCCATTAAACGTGGTTAGTTAACGTTGCGCTTGTTTTGCCAACCCATCCGGATGTCACTCAATTGATTAGTAACAGTTAAAGCATGACATGCTGAATTTAGTGTTAATCAAATACCCCAAACAATTCCCTGGTGAGAGTCTGAGACTATTGAAAGGTTTGATAGGTTGTTTAATTATATGCAACTTGCATATTATGGCTTCTAATAACAACTGTATCTGCATAAATCAGTATATTTTTATATTTTTTTCTGAAATAGTAAAACGCTGGAATGTTTAGACGAACCATAGGGGAGTGAATGAAATGGGGGGTACCTGAATATGTTCAATAACATATTACTGTAGTTTGAAACTACCTGTTCTCTGTGATTGTCTGATTCACGTCCTTGTCTTCTGCAGCGGACATATGCCGGGTCTGCCGGTCTGAAGGAACCCCGGAAAAGCCATTATATCACCCCTGTGTGTGCACAGGAAGTATAAAATTCATTCACCAAGAATGGTATGTGGTATTGATTAGTTAGCATTCCCAAATACTGTGGCCTGCCTTTAGAGGCAGATTTGCCATGGAATTTGAATGTCAGTCAGTTCTCTTGCTGTAGTCAGTATTGTGCTGTGCAAAAATGTCTCTATTGGCTGCTGGTATGGCTTGCCAGCATGATGACAACTGAACTTTTTTATTTTGGTGTAACAGATGAGATAATTGTACAATTTGGACTACAACACAATTTCTTAACTTTGGTTGGCGGTACATTTTGTCAGACAGCCTATAATATGCCAAACTAGCTGTCCACAGTTTGCCGAAGCTTCGTAATAATAATAATGACATGATTAGAGCATGGGTGTGTATTATTACTGAAAAGGTGTGATGAAAGCCGGAGTCTGACAAGATTCCATGAAAATGTTTAATGTGGCCTGCCTAAAAATGGGCTTTGATAATATATCACTTGCCAGACTAGTTCTAACTGGAAGGTTTGACTTTACTCATTGTCATTGTATCTTTTGTTATATTGAACATGTGGCACTGTGCTTATATAATCCATCTGTGTGTTTCACAGCTTGTTACAATGGCTAAAACACAGCAGGAAAGAATACTGCGAATTATGCAAGCACAGATTTGCTTTCACGCCAAGTAAGTAATTAAAATGTATTTATTCTGTGTCTGCAGGCCTAAATTATTTACCATTTAATGGGGTATTTCAGTTTTTAGCCTATTAGACCTTATTTTCCACTTACTTTTAGTGTTGAAGCATGATCCAGACAGTTGATTTGGTCATTGTTACATTTAGATTTATTTGGCTGTGTAGTTGATTGCACGAGCCGTATAATGCAGTGGCCGAACTCAATAAATTTAAAGCTTCTAAATTAAGTAAACAATCATCTTATGTCTTAGAGATATACAAAGGCATGCCTGTCCAAAAACATGCTGCTATTTCCACTATAACAATCACAGAAGACATGCCAACTCTATTTCAGTGAGGGGTAAAACACTGAACGTACCACAGCTCAAGTAGCTTGTCTGTCTTATTCAAATGCACAACTAGTGAGGCTTGTAGAAAAAAAAAATTCCGAAAGGCAACCATGCCAAATTGAATGTGCAAGGTGGCATGTGCAACTGAAATGCAGGGATAGCAGTAGTGAGGTTACCGAGGTAGACATGTACCTGTAACTACTGAAAACTACCTATCAGACTTTTGCAAGGCAGTGTCAGAGTCCAGTAGTACAAAGGGAGTAGTGCAACAAGGTCCCTGAGAGGCGGGGGGTATGGTAAGTGATGGGTCACCGAGTTCAGCAGGGTTACAGTAAATGGAAAGAAACTGTTCCTGAGCCTGCTGGTCTAAGACTTGTTGGAAAGGTGGCATCCTATGACAGTGATGTGTTGAAAATCACTGAGCTCTTCAGTATGGGCTATTCTACTGTCAATGTTTGTCTGTGGAGATTGCATGGCTGTGTGCTCGAATTTCATCACCTGTCAGCCATGGTTGTGTCTGGAATAGACAAATCCACTATTCTGAAGAGGTGTTCCACATACTTTTGGCCACGTATTGTGTCATTGTTTTTACTGGAGTCTCTGTTGGCAATCTGTATTCACTTAGGGAGAGCTTTGGTGCAGAATTGGCATACTTTTCTTGTGTCAGATGGTTAATGTCTTCTGTTTTTGACAGTTTCAATTTGCGCTATTCTGATAATTAGACTATCCGAAGGATTATCATGGAGTCAGTAAGAGGAAGTTGACAATTTGCAAACCAGACAACTGCTGAAAACTGGCATCCAGTGTGATCCAGTACAAACCTTAGTTAGATCTGATTGGACCCAATTAAGATCAGTAAAGGAATGCAGGCATTTGAGGGCGTGTGAATGAAGTATTTTCATCCTGTCTTTCCTCTGTCTGTTTCCAGTCTATTCTCCAGACATGCCTTCTCGGCTGCCTGTCCAGGACATTTTTGCGGGGCTGGTGACCAGTGTAGGCACAGCTATTAGATACTGGTTTCACTACACTCTAGTGGCCTTCGCTTGGTTGGGAGTGGTTCCTCTCACAGCATGTAAGTACCTGTGTCCTGGTGGTCGTATTGACTTTGCTATACTCTGCTGGGCTTCTTGAAAATGTCATTGGGTGTTGACAGACTGTCTTCTACCAACAGGTCGCATCTACAAGTGTCTGTTTACCGGCTCTGTGAGTTCCCTCCTCACCCTGCCATTAGATATGCTTTCTACGTAAGTTCTCAGAACCTCTGAGACATTACCGGTCAGTGTTTTTCCGTCGTACTCAAATTCCAGCCCGACTCACGTTCCGACCATTGTCTCGTCCGCAGGGAGAACTTGCTGGCCGACTGCTTGCAGGGCTGTTTTGTTGTGACATGTACGCTCTGTGCCTTCATCAGTCTGGTTTGGCTGCGGGAGCAGATAGTGCACGGCGGCGCCCCCCAGTGGCTTGATCAGCAGCAACAGCCCCAACATGCACCAGCAGCGCAGAATCAGGAGGTAAGGAAAAAGACCCCTTCAGAGTAGAGGCAGCATTGTCTCCTTCAGTGTGATTCTGTCTCCCTATAAATGCAAACTCCCATTGGTGGGTTATATGGCACTTGATACACTCAGATACTGGAGCTATATTTAGTCATTGTAAACACCTGGCTTGGTGTCCCATGTCTTTCCCCATCAGCAGGACCCAGTTCCTGGGCAGGAGTTGGGCGAGGACCCGGCCGCCGCTGAGCCCCAGGCAAATGACGCTGCAGCAGGGGATGACGTCCCCGACATCCAGGTGGACCCTGCTGAGGAGATGGAGCTGGAGGATGAAGACGAGGCTGGTGCTGAGGAGGTGGCAGATGCCAACAATGGAGCACAAGGTGAGAGTCAACCTCAGAAGGGTTCAGGGTGCTGCTAAATGAATCTACTCTGGTTCAGTAGAATTAACCTCAGAACGGTTCTTCCAAACCTATCTTATTGAGGAAATGTATTGATACGTAACCAGCTCAAATACTTATCTGCAAATACCATGAGGGAATTATTCATTAGTGTGTGTTTCAAATCCAGTGTGGGGCAACAAAATGGCTTGGCACACATGACCCCTGATCTCATAGTTGGGTGGTAGAAGGCCTAACCCTTACGGCTCAGCTGATGAGCAGACGCAATAGACATGTTTAGAATTGTCACAGTTTCATTGAGTGAGGTACTGCTTTGGTCGTGTTGTAGATGACATGAATTGGAATGCCCTGGAATGGGATAGGGCGGCCGAAGAGTTAACATGGGAGAGGGTGAGTCTTCCTTCAAGTCCATGGACTCTTCTATTACCCATGGTTCCTTAGACGTCTTATGTGAAGTGGAAAATTCTGCTTTTTATTTGTTTGCAGATGCTCGGTCTTGATGGTTCCTTGGTGTTCCTGGTAAGTAGTTAATTAGTCAATAGGAAAAAGGGCATTTTAATTATTCTGTTTGAGGAAATGGTACACCCTTTAAGAATATCTTCAGTTATTTGTAAATCTGTATTCTCTTCTTCAGGAGCATGTCTTCTGGGTGGTCTCACTTAACACACTCTTCATACTGGTGTTCGGTACGTGTCATTAGACATAGTTAAGAGAATGTGCATTTCGTAAACAATATAAAGATAGATATTCTAACACAACTTCTTTTCAGCTTTTTGTCCGTATCACATTGGTCATTTCACAGTCGTGGGACTCGGCTTTGAAGACAATGTAAGTATCAGCTTAATGTAACTGAAGAAAGGCTTTTCTTTCACGTGTAATATGTGAGATTATATTCAACATCTATATGAAATTAAATTATTGTGTGAAGTTTGACTCACTACATAGAGCGCACAGGGTGTCCATGGGTCCTTAAAAAGTCTTAAATTAATTTATCTATAGGAAAGGCCTTAAAGTCTTAATTTCGCTTATCTTTTCTTTTTAATGGTCTTAAAAATGTATTTAAGTTCTAATAGCATTGTTAAGAGGTGATGCAAAAAATGTGTGGTTTGTGAATATATATTATCTCTGATGGCGCGCAGAGGAACCATGATTTCAGTCAGAATGTAAGGTGTCAGCAAGACACCCGTGACGGTTGGCTGCTTTTCTCCCAACACTGTTGTTCATGAGGTAGATGGCTAGCTGGTACCAAGCTGTTTAACCTCCTGCAGGTACCATGGGAAAGTGCAAATTCAAACTGAAGTTATTGGACAACAGCCGCTTTGCTTGGTGGTTAAAATCTGTTGAAGGGAAAGAAAACGAAGCCCACTGTTTTTTGCAACAAGTCTTTCAAACTTGGCGCTATGGGAATTTAACCTGTGGGATTCCATATGAAGTGTGAGAAACACAAAAACACTGCGAAAAGCCTCCAACAAACGCCCGGCATTTCTCAGTTCTGTTTGGTCGTATTACAGACGACAGCCAGTAACGTTATGGTGAACAGTAGGCCTACTGCTCTAACAACGGTGGGTACTTCAGTCGAGTTGGTGTCCTCATGTATTTCTTGCATGGGGTGTTGTTGTGAAATTGGGCTTAAATTGAATTTGAAGTGGCATTAAAGTCTTAATTTTAACTTGTTGAAACCTGCAGATACCCTGAACACAGCTCAGTTGCTTCGCTTAGCTGTTTGAGAAAAAGGCAACTCATTCTGATGTCATTTTGTGTTGCAGGTGAGATCCTCCCACTTTGAAGGCCTGGTCACCACCATCATGGGCTACATTCTCCTGGCCATGACATTAATACTGTGCCATGTATCCTCTGGGGTCCCTTTCAGAAGCTATAGTCTAGTTGGAGTCATACCGTAGACATTGTGTATTCTATGTATGTATGTGTCTTCCTTAGTAAAAGGGCTTCCAGGGCTTGGCAGCGTTGGTTCGATTTCAGAGATCCAGACGTCTTTTAGGAGTATGCTACATTGTTGTGAAGGTACTGAACCTTCATTTGGAGAATTCATTCTCCCTTGATTGGGTATTCACACTCACTGATGTGCGATTAGTTTGTGATTAGAGACTCAGAAGTGTCTGTAAACACACAAACACACACAAACATGCACTTTCCCAATCCGAGTCCTGAACAAAAAAGAAAAATCAAGCTTGTTGGAAAATCTCCGTAGACTGTTGTCGCGAACACAGGTCAAGCATAGTCCTGGACTAAATGTCCATTCAGCTGGATTTAAAAATGTATGCCCAGGTTTAGTCTGTGTTGTGAAACCAGCCCCATAGGTGTTTAGTCCTGGACTGGTCTTAATCTTTGTCTGGGAAACCGGCCCATCCTGTTCATCCTCCGTATGTTTTGAACTGCCAGGATCACTTATTCAACTAATTAGCCTTATGTTGCAAATGAAATACTCACTAGTTCTAATACATATGATATTATCTGATTAACCAGGTGTCCCTTCTGGTCGTTGTGGAGATTGGTGTTTTCCCTCTCATCTGTGGCTGGTGGCTTGACATCTGCTCACTGGTAAACCAATCATGTTGTTCTGCCCAAGGTATTCATCCAAACAATTTGCTAATTGATACATCACTAAACTCACCCTGTGTTATAAAGAGAACCGTTCTCCGTGCTTGCAGGAGATGTTCGATGCGTCTTTAAAGGACAGAGAGCTGAGTTTTGAGTCCGCTCCAGGAACCACCATGTTCCTCCACTGGCTGGTGGGGATGGTCTATGTCTTCTACTTCGCCTCCTTCATCCTCCTACTGAGAGAGGTCATGCGCCAGTCTTTCTCATGCCCGGCAGAGCTGTCACTCAGCGTGTCAAACACCTACTCATTTCCACAGTGAACGCCAAGTGGTGGATGTTGTCGATTTCCTCGGGTGTCCTAACACGTCCGATCCATGTCTCATGTTCACTCCAGGTGCTGAGGCCCGGCGTTTTATGGTTCCTCAGAAACCTGAACGATCCCGATTTCAATCCCGTTCAAGAAATGATTCACCTGCCCATATACAGACATCTCCGAAGATTCATTTTATCAGTGGTGAGTTGCGATTCCCCTTCCTTCCTGTCTAATGTGCATGGTTACCAAATGAAGTTGCAGCTGTGTAGGAAGACCAGACTCCCAAAGGGGGACATGCGGTACAGTAACCCTAGGTTCCTGTTGTCCTCTCTAGGTAGTGTTTGGCTCCATAGTCTTACTAATGCTGTGGCTTCCCGTTAGGATGATCAAACTACTCCTCCCAGCCTTCCTCCCCTATAATGTCATGCTCTACAGGTAAGTGCCTAATCAGAATGACATTTCTATGGCTCTCTGTTTGAAATGCACAGGGACGACATAATGGAGTGATTAAAATGCTACACTTGCGGTGTTCAAAATGGATATATTTAATAGAAATGTTTGTTGTTATCAGTCGGTGCCGCCCCCTCCAAGCCACAGCCCAAAGTGACGGCATTATGCTCTGTACTTTACATATGTTCTGATGGTCCATCAGAGGCCTTCAGAAGAATGGTCCATACTAAAACAGAGGTTTGCACACTTCCAAGTTCTTAAGTGTTGTCTGTTTCACTGGAAGTGTGCCAAGGCAATGATGGGCTGTATGTGTTCAGTTTGGATATTACCCACCAATACTGTCCAGATTTGTCCATGGAAATTCTGTGTCATTTAAACCAGACTCTGGTATCAGTTCTTGGAGAGGTATGATATTTCCCTCCCTTACCATCTGGCCCACTTGATTTATGTTTGGGAGTTGCCGGGTGCTATTAGCTAAAGTCTTTCCTCCTTGCAGAAAACAAGGGAAAGTTCCCTATTGGGCACAAAGGGTAGGCTGCTCTTGATAGATAACCCTTATAAAGTTTCTTTGCCTCTTGACACGAGAACCCCAGTAATGTGTTATTTACTTTGCTGTGGAGTTTACAATGGCACTTTTATGGAATCCCTGTGTGCTTCAAGAGCAAAAAATAAACTATCAACATGTCATGACAGGTCAGCAAACTGCTAGCAACTCTCTTGAATGTTGCATTATAGTCTGGTAGAGAGGATCAGACCATGGCTTGAGCAGAGGAGGGTGGTCAGAGCATGTTAAATGAAGGTCTGCTAATATCCTGTTGAGAGGAAGTCTGGGAAACGGACAGAACTTCAAGCTGCTGGACTTCTTCATTCTGCGTGGCCCCCTCTTGGGTGATGCCACTGCAGCACTGCGTGTCAAAATCACACTGTTCTGTAACACACAGTAATATCCTGTTGTCTTAATTACAAGTTCCAGTCCTCATGACTGCTGTATTCTCCTGTTTTCTCCTTGCTTCTGGTTACTCCTAAACTCACATAATCAGGAAGAGAAAGCTGGTACATTGTCCTGTTATAATTTGGACAGGCAAACCATGTTTAGGGTTCATTATGAAGAGCTTTTTGCATTGCAATATTGTAAGAAAATCTCCATAATACATCTGCAGTAATTGTGGAATGATAGTTTTTCACATTTACTCATCAGACATTTTTTGGGTGCATAGAAAAGCGCATCCTAAAATGTAGAATTTCTATTGGTCAACAGAAGGTGCACCAGCTTCTTTTGGCAAATGGAAAAGCGACACCCTACCTCTCTTCCATCAGCGTCACTAAGACACGCGATTATCTCTCCATGAGCAATGGCAGTAAGCAAAATCCCTCGGTCATTTTCTTGTTCCTAAAATTCTACACAGTTAGCTCAATTTCTGTTCAAATGAGGAATAAAGCACTGAAAAGTGTAGGGTATGGTTATTCAACTCTTACCTTACAAGGTCTGGAGCCTTCTGGTTTTCTGTTCTACCTCATTGTTAATGTCACCCACCTGTTCTCCAAGGTCTACATAATTCCCTGATTTGGGGGTATGAATAAAAAATTCTAGTGTACCTGGCCTTGAGATCCAGAGATTAGTTTTTGATTAAAGGAATCATTGTGCCATCTATATAAGGTTTTTGACATGTTAAGATGTCCAGAAATATAATTTTTAAAGCTTTTGTTTAGTAATTGTTTAGTAACTGGAAATAAAAAGAATGCACCGTTGCTGCAATCCAGCCAACGCCTGCTACGTGGGAGCAAAGTAGGGAAATGCAAAATATTTTTATTTGCTCAAAAATATCAAATCTATTTACTCAGCTCAATGTATAATCAGTAAAAAATTTCAAATGCGCAGGACCTCTGGTTTTACACTGCTACTAAGGTGCCATGGCAACTATAAAACTCATCAACGACAAAGTTATAGGCTCCTATTAATGTAATGAAACTGGCACGGCCCATTGCATTACCATTGGCTGCATAAATGAATGCCACACTACGACATCAATGAGAAAGTCCCCTTCAATAATGAACGCAATGGTGTCGTTCAGTAACCGGCAGGAGCCTCTCGCGTAGTCCGTTACCATGACCACACCTGTGTGTTGACTGTGTCCGTCTCCCTAGCGACGCCCCGGTCAGTGAGCTGTCTCTGGAGCTGCTCCTGCTGCAGGTGGTTTTGCCGGCCCTGCTGGAGCAGGGTCACACGCGCCAGTGGCTCAAAGGCCTGGTCCGGGCCTGGACCGTCAGCGCCGGTTACCTGCTGTGAGTGAACCGCACCGTACCACGTCCCGACTCCCCGTCCTGTCAAACCGCTCCACCGTTAAAATCCAACTGCTACGATAGGACCGATGCCGTGTTTGGCTGTTCTCAAAGACGACTGCGCCGACGAAGCTAGAATCGTGCGCCGTGTAAGGGTGTCACGCGGACCTGTCGTCTCGGAACGCTAGCGGCCTTTAGCCCTCTTTAGACCTCGGTAACCAGGCGGTCTGTGTCACAGGGACCTCCACTCCTACCTGCTGGGCGACCAGGAAGGGGAGGACAACGATGCGGACCAGCAAGCCAACAACCAGCCGGGCAGGAACGACAACGCCATCCCCGAGGGTCTGCACGCTGCCCACCAGGCCATCCTTCAGCAGGGAGGGCCGGTGGGCTTCGAGCCCTACCACCGGCCCATGAAGTTCACCTTCAGGGTCAGCCAGGCTTTTCACTCTGTCCCATTAATATCCTGCAGCGGTAGATGTCACAGGTTAACGTCATGTGTCCTAACATGTGTTCTTGTCCCCCAGGTAGTGCTGCTGATCCTGTTCATGTGTGTGACACTGATGGTGGCCAGTCTGCTGTGTCTCACGTTGCCAGGTCAGTTGACTGCAGATTTTTCCTGAGCCGTGTGTTTGTAAGCCCAGGGTTGCGGGTTCGATACCCTGACAGCCGGTGGGAAAACATAAACGCTCACTGCAGGTCACTCCGTGTCTGCCGACCCGCTGAAATGCTGTCCGCACGACTCGCTCAGTCACATTTTACTCGCCCTATTAATCGCCTCTCTCTCCTGTGTGACCCCCCCCCCCCACCCCAGTATTCACGGGCCGGTACCTGATGTCCTTCTGGACAGGGAACGCCAAGATCCACGAGCTGTACACGGCGGCGTGCGGCCTGTACGTGTGCTGGCTGTCAATCCGGGCCGTCACGGTGCTGCCGGCCTGGATGCCCCGGGGCCGCGGGGTGGTTCTACTCAAGGTCCAGGAGTGGGCCCTCATGGTAATGCTCTGTGACACGGTAATGACAAGCAGCACCCACACGTCTCACGTCCGACACCCTCCCCTCCTTCGTCTTCCTCCTGCCAACCACATTTCAAGGAGCGGGTCATTTTTTTTTTCTGGACCAAAATGCAATTTCAGAAGATGGCAAAAGGGGGGAAAAAAAGCTATTCGCCTGTGTACTCTCACTCAGTATGTAAAATATATAAAACGACAGTTTCCCTAAAAACAACGTATTGCGCTTAGGCTTTTTCATGACGCCGTGTTTTGTTTGTAGCGGCTCGTCTCTGTGAGAGCTTGTATCTAGGTCATATCCTTTGTACAGGCTCTAAGTCAGTCTGATGCTGCTGTCTCCAGTGTGTTGAGAGGTCTGTGTTCCCTGTGCCTTTGTGCGTACTGTAGATCCTGAAGACGGTGGTCGTGGCTGTCCTGCTGGCTGGAGCCATCCCCCTGCTGCTGGGCCTGCTGTTTGAGCTGGTCATAGTAGCTCCTTTCAGGGTTCCACTGGACCAAACTCCCCTCTTCTATCCCTGGCAGGTACTGAGGAGCGCTGGGCTTGTCGTGTAGTGTTACAGCCTGACACTACGTAGATATTGACATCGTAAGAGTTTATACTGCATGTAAACTGTTTTATGAGGCTGTTTTGAGCTCAGTCAGAGAGTCGACCACGGGGTAACCGCGGCCAACACCGGTGTTTGAGAAACCTGCTCATGATGGGATTGTTTGTTGCAGGACTGGGCTCTCGGGGTGCTCCACGCCAAAATCATCGCAGCCATTACTCTGATGGGTCCCCAGTGGTGGCTGAAAACAGTTATTGAGCAGGTCGCTCCCCCAAGACTGCCTTTCACTAAGATTATTATTACCACCTTGGTTTTGATTACACCTGAGACACATAGTATGTTGCCAGTAATGAGGATGGGCACAGTTTATAGATTAATCAGATGTTCTGTGGTTGTTAGAATTCTATTACGTAACTGAAAAGCTTAAGTCTAAGTACAACTGACTTTCCATCTAACATTGTTACCTATAGGGAAATTCCATTTAAATGTATTTTGTTAAGAAAGCAAAAAGCTAATATATAATAGAAATAAATAGTCTGCCATTCATGATACAGAGGATCTCAAAAATACTCACCCTGCTGGACTTTTCCAGATTTTATTGTGAAAAATGAAATCTACAAAATGTTCTAAATTAATTACAAATACAAAAGAAAAAATTATTGATTGCATAAGTATTCACCCCCTTTAGTCAATATTTGTTAGAGGCAAGTTTGGCAGCGATTACAGATTGGCCTATTTAGATAGGTCTCTACCAGCTTTGCACATCTGGATACATGATTTTGTCCAATCTTCTTTGCAAAATCAAGTTGGATGAGAAGTTTTGGTGAACAGCAATTTTCATCTTTTTCCACAACCTTTCCAGGCCCTGACACAGAAGCATCGCTATAGCAAGATACTGCCACCACCATGCTTCACAGTAGGGAAGGTGTTCTCAGGATGATGTGCGGTGTTAGGCTTAGCGCTGAGGCCAAAAAGCTCTATTGTGGTCACGTCAGACCATAGAATCTTCTTCCACTTGGTGTCAATCTCACGTGTGCCTTTTGGCAAACTAGATTTGATCAGATATTTCAACAATGGCTTGCTTTTTGTCAGTCTCCCATGAAGGCTGCTTTTGGAAAGCACCTGGTCTGTTGTTGCAGTATGCGTTTCTCCCTGGTTAGCAGCAGAAGACTAGGGGCCTCCGTGTGCAGCTGTGCCATATTTTATTTTACATTTCTTAAAATGTGTGGTGCTGGGGATATTCAGTGCTTTAAGTGTTTTAAAATCCTACTCTGATTGGTGCTTTTGAAGATACTTATTACGGATTTCCTTTAAATAGTTTTTGTTAGGAATTGTAATAATCAACTGTGGGATCTTCCAGAGACTGGTCTCTTTAATAACCTGAAATAACATGTGAAATAGGTGGACTTCATTAAACTAATCACATGACTCCTAAAGACAGTTAGTTGCACCACAGCTCATTCATGAGTGTCATAACAAAGGGGACGAATACTTATGCAAACAATTATTTCCTGTTTAATATTTGTAATTAATTTGGAACAGATTCAGTTCAATTAATTTAGCAGATTTTATTTCAGATCAGTGGCAAAACTTCCACTAGGGGGAAGTAAACAGATTGGAAATCCATTTTGATTTCACGTTGTAACACAGTAAAATGTGGAGAAGTCCAAGGGGTTGAATACTTTACTATACACCGTATAGCTTAAATGTTGAATAGGTATTGGCATCATTTGGACTTCCTCATGTTGTTTCCTTTACCAGGTCTACGCTAACGGAATTCGCAACATTGATCTCCATTTTATCATCCATAAGTTGGCAGCTCCAGTCCTCTGTGTTCTGCTGGTGTCTCTCTGCGGACCCTATGTCATCTCAGCTGGCATCGTCCCCATCGTAGGTCAGTACTCCTCGGGTACATCAGACGTACGGTCATCAAATTGGGCTTTTTCTATTCAAGTGTGCGCGCTCGCCTGTGTGCGAGAGACGGAACATTGTTGGCAAGGGAAGCAAGGAAATGTACATATGATCTTCTGATTGCTTTCTCTGCAGGAGTTACCATGGAGATGCAGATTTTGGTGCAGAGGAGAATCTACCCCTTCCTGCTCATGGTTGTCATGCTGCTGGGAATCCTCTCCTTCCAAATCCGTCAATTCAAGCGCCTTTATGAACACATTAAGAATGACAAGTGAGTACTGTTTTGTTTCCGCCCACCCTGGTATTACTTACACTTATTGCCAACACTGACCTGACAGAAGTGTTTCTGAATGTGTCTGTGTGATCATAATGTCTCCATTATGACAGTGGAGCACCGTGGCTGACAGTGCAGCTCCAAAAACGCCTTCCCTAATCCTCTGAGGACATAGTTGTAGACATAATGATGTGCATTTTCCTCTCTATAGCCACACTAGTCTTTGGGATCACACAGTTGCTCTCTGAAATGGTCTTTTTCTTCTCCCTCAGGTACCTGGTTGGACAGAGGTTGGTGAACTATGAACGCAGCGTGGCAGGCAGAAGCACAGCCACACGCAGCAGCTCTTCCCATGAGTAGGAGCCGTTAACACCTGACCTGAGAACAGCTTTTGTGTGTGTGGCCGCGCCTACGCCTCCACCGTTCCGACGCGTCTCCACCGGCTCCTTACAGTCGAGGCTCAGGCGATAGCCTCTCGCTGTGCCCTCCTAACTTCCTGCTCACAGGCGCAGCCGGAAAAGTATTGTTTTACCAATGCGTTACCGTGAAAACCCGCCAAGTTGGATTTGAAAAAGGATGCGGAATCTTTGTGCATCGTGACAAAAAGGCATATTTTGTTAATTTATTAAATCTAGATGTCACTGTACTGTGGGTTCCTGTTGCTGAATCTGGATTGACTAGTGTGGTATGTGTCCTGTTCGTCAAGGAGGCAGTCCTTGGATACCTCTCTTCTGCCCAGCACAATGGCAAACTATTGGAACACACAACTGAGGGTCCAGGAATGAGGACCGTGAGACAAGGATGAAGATCTTTAGGATCTGTGTTTGCTGTTTTTATTTATTTAGATTTTCCTTTTTAGGGGTTTAGTATTATGGTGTGGGTAAGAAAGGAGATTACAGTTCCCATTGGAATGTCCTATTTACTCTTTCAGCAACAGGACTCATCGCCACGGACGTTTTATTTAGAATTCATGCATTTCAGTTCAGTGCCTGACTGAATGGCCAAACAGGAGCAAATGAGTGTGTCAGGCTTCCCTGAAATAGCTTTATATTTGCTCAATTGTGTCCAGTCTCAGGCTGGGCTTATTATTCAGTATCCCAGTGAGCCAGATTTGGATAATGTAGCTCGGATGTTTGATCTCATTTCAGAGAATATTACATGGCAGAGTATCTGCTTTTAGTTAGACGTTTGGTATTAGGAAGTTACAAGATTGTAACTCTGTGCTAATGAAATTTGTATAGTTTCTACTCAAGATTTCTTGCTACACTTGTTGTACAGAGTATCGTGGGATGTTACTTATGCACGATATCAGTCTTTGCACTTTAAAAAGCTTTAACATAGTGATGTCATTCATAAAACGTTTTAGTGAAATCGTGTCAGTATTTCAATGTGGTGGTGATGACACTGCATTTAAATATTTTCTTCAGGAGTTTTAGGTCAGGGTTGACTGTTTTTTTTTGTGGTAAGGAGATTCTAAGTTTGTAAATAAAGAATTTCTATGCTTATGTATTGATTACCATGGCAACAATTTTCTTTATTTCAATTTGTACAATTTGTTGTCAGTGGCAGGTTTATGATTCATTTTCTGATTGCTTCAGAGAGATTCTATAAGTGACCTATTATCTTACAAAACTGGATACAATTGTTTACATGCACTTCATTTTATTCTCAATTTGAAGCAAATGTTCTATTTTTATATATGCATATAGATGTTTAAATCTTGTTGCTGTTTCATCTGCTTCCATGGGTAATGTTGTTTTCCTAAGTGGTAAAGTGTATATTGGTAATCTTAATAAATAGCAACTTTTTTTTCCTCAGGCTACAGAATTTCAGCTTAACAAGTTTGTCATTCATCAATCTCAGTCACATTAGACTTATGAAAGACTTCTAAGCAAAAGTGTAATTGGCGGATGATGAGCCAGTAACTGAGAAGACTGGTTGGCAACTGTTGTTTCTAAACCTTTAATTTACTGTAGCATGTTAAGTTGGAAATAAACCAGGAATATTACAATTGTAAAAAAATATTACAACTGTAAAAAAAAATGTTATGTCATTTCCATTAACAAGTACAAAGGTCAAGTATGGAAATATGTTGAATCTGAAAATAGTCCCATGTAGCTCATTTGGAAGAGCATGGAGTTAGCAATGTCAGTGTTGTGGATTCAGTTCCCATGGGCAGCCAGTACATGCAAGTAAATTTATGCACTCACTACTATCTTCTAAATGACTTAATTGTTCATTAAATACAGTGTGGGCTGCCTAACTAATATTATTGATAATTGCTAGATTCTAATTCAAACACTTATAGCATAATATTCTGCCAAACTTATTGAATAATTGGTTTTCACATGGTCCCTTTCTCCACGGTTCCTCCAGGCCAGCATAGCAATAATCTGCTCCTAGGCTCCTTTACAGCAAACAAAGGGGTATAGTTTGGCTGGACTCCATGTCTGGCAGTAATCAATGTGTAAAAAGCAAAAGGTGAGTCAAAAGAGCACAAGTCTGGGTGGAAATGATAACGGTGAAACAGAACAGTCCACAGGATGAACCTTATAATGCTGGTGAGCTCTGTAGCTTTCTATGCCAAGTTGCTAATCCAGGCAGTAATCTGGCAGGCCCACTTCTATAGAAATCTTGTTAGAGGAATTCTAGGCTGTTACCTTAACCCTGAATACTTATTTACTTTGGTTGTCCAGAAAGTACTAAATTCTTAACTAGCAAGATGTGCATTCTGATGGTGTTAATAAATAATACTTCCTCTATATTAAACTAAAGTAAGTTTCTAGGAATGGGGCAAAGTCAAGCATATACAGTGGATATAAAAAGTCTACATACCCCTGTTAAAATGCCAGGTTCTTGTGATGTAAATGAATAAGACAAAGATAAATCATGTCAGAACTTTTTCCACCTTTAATGTGACCTATAACATGAACAATTCAATTGAAAAACAAACTGAAATCTTTGAGGGGGAAAGATAAAAAACTCAAAATAACCTGGTTGCACATGTGTGCACACCCTTAAACTAATACTTTGTTGAAGCACCTTTTGATTTTATTACAGCACTCAGTCTTTTTGGGTAGGAGTCTATTAGCATGGCGCTTCTTGATGTGGCAATATTTTCCCACTCTTCTTTGCAAAAGCGCTCAAAATCTGTCCGATTGCGAGGACATCTCCTGTGCACAGCCCTCTTCAGATCACCCCACAGATGTTCAATTGGATTCAGGTCTGGGCTCTGGCTGGACCATTCCAAAACGTTAATTTTCTTCTGGTGAAGCCATGCTTTTGTGGATTTGGATGTGTGCTTTGGGTCGTTGTCGTGCTGAAAGGTGAACTTCCTCTTCATCTTCAGCTTTCTAACGGACGCCTGAAGGTTTTGTGCCAAAATTGCCTGGTATTTGGAACTGTTCATAATTCCCTCCATCCTGACTAAGGCCCCGGTTCCAGCTGAAGAAAAACAGCTCCAAAGCATGATGCTGCCACAACCATACTTCACTGTGGGTATGGTGTTCTTTGGGTGATGTGCAGTGTTGTTTTTGCGCCAAACATACCTTTTGGAATTATGGCCAAAAAGTTCAACCTTGGTTTCATCAGACTATAACACATTTTCCCACATGCTTTTGGGGGACTTGATGTTTGTTTTTGCAAACTTCAGCCGGGCTTGGATGTTTTTCTTTGTAAGAAAAGGCTTCCATCTTGCCACCCTACCCCATAGCCCATTCATATGAAGAATACAGGAGATTGTTGTCACATGTAGCACACAGCCAGTACTTGCCAGAAATTCCTGCAGTTCCTTTAATGTTGCTGTAGGCCT